>WAAF01005167.1:83855-121773 GCA_013400475.1 Tricholaema leucomelas | reverse complement strand
CCTGCAGCTGCGTGTGGGGGGGCCGCCCAGCGCCTGGTATGCTGAATCCAGGATGGACTCAAGGACACTTCGCAGCACGGGTTCTCCTGTTTATCAGCTCATGTCTTGTTAGCAAGAAAATTCTCCCACAATCTTCTTTAAATATTTCAAGCTCCTTTAAAAAAAATCTCAAAATTATGCAATAAAACTGTTTTTAGTTCTCTCCAAATTTTTGTTTGATTGTCATTTCATAGAATCATAGAATCAAGCAGGTTCGAAGAGAGCTCCAAGATCATCCAGTCCAACCTAGCACCCAGCCCTAGCCACTCAACTAGACCATGGCACTAAGTGCCTCATCCAGGCTTTGCTTGAACACCTTCAGGGAGGGTGACTCCACCATCTCCCTAGGCAGCCCATTCCAATGCCAATCACTCTCTCTGTGAAGAGCTTCCTCCTAACATCCAGCCTAGACTTCCCCCTGGCACAACTTACAAAAAATTAGAAAGTAACAAATTATTAAAATCTTCTATTATATTTTTCACTTAATTTACATGAGTGCACTCCTTGTGCACTCTCAGTCTACTCACTGGTGGGGTGGTATGAAAAGCAGAAAAAGCTTTGTTGGTGTATAAGCACTGTTCAGCAGCAATGAAAACATCTTTGAATTGGCAGCACTGTTTTCAGCACAAATACAAAAGCATAATCACATACAGGGTACTGTGAAGAAAATTAACTCTATCCTAGCCAAAACCAGTTCAGTGTAAGTTCTGCAGTAAAATTCCACTTGTCAGAATTTGATTATCAAACTGGATTTTTCTATATACTTTTTGATCTTTTGACTCAGAATTCTTTTATATCACATGAGCATTGTCAAATGAAGGAGAAATTGAGCTAGTTTATCACTGTAACATGCTTCCCAGGAAAGTGGTTATGACACCAAACCTATCAGAGTTCAAAGACCATCTGGACAACACTCTTGGTCATATTGCTTAGTTTTAGATAGTTTTGTGAGGATCAAGGAGTTTGAGTCAAATATTCCTTCCAACTTGAGACACTTTAGGATTTTATGATTAGCAAATAAGCTGATGTGAAAAAGGAGATACTAAAAGGATTTCCTAGGGAAAGAATATGAGGAAAAATAGCAAAATAGAATCAGATAATGTAGAAAGTAAAGGTGATACATCTAATATATATAAACATGAGGGGAAAAAAAACCAACAGTGTAGACAAAAAGTTAAAAAAGCAGAAAAATTCTTCCAAAAAGATGTAAACTGGGATGAAAAAGAAAACAAAGATCATCAAAAAGGGAGATAGAATGAGAAAAATACCAAATGGAACCAAAAGCAAATTGGAAATAGAATAGAAAACTCTAAAAGCTTCAGCCAAAGCAAGGTGTGATGGTTCAAACTAGCACACAAGAAAAAAAAAAATGTTCTATTATGTTTGTATACTGTTAATGAAGAAAATAAAACAGGAAGGAGGAACATAAACGGAATAAATGGGTATATTTGGTTAATCAAAGACTATATTCTACACTGGAATGAGCTTATCCTTGTGGTCCCAGAACAATGTCTGCAGTGCCCTGTGATATTCACTGTCTTTATATAAGGCAGTGAATAATGGCCTGCCAAATATTACAGATGACAAACATTCCAATAAAGAAAAAAAAGGAAGGTGACTTCAAAATGTTGCAGAGTGAGCTCATTGTATTCAGTGATAAAAAAATGACAGAGATAATTCAGTGTTCCTAAATTCTGTGTAAACCACACATGAAAACACAACCTTAACCAGAGACACAATCACAGTCTTTGAATTAGTGCTTGACATTCACATAACTTTCCTTAGAGTAATTTTAAATAGGCAAATGTTACGTCAGAAATTAAGAGTGAAGGACTAAAAGAAAGAAAGAAAGAAAGAAAGAAAGAAAGAAAGAAAGAAAGTCATCTCAATGCATGGTATACTCCATGCTGAATAACCTGCATTAATCAATCATTCCTGATAAATCTAGCAGATATATATAAAGCACTGAGAAGGACAAACAGGGTGGTCAGAGGCATGGAATGACTTCTATATGAAATTACACTGAAGAGACTGTGTTTCTTGAAAAGAAATAGACCAAAAAGATAATAGGGAAGATAAAGTCATAAGTGATTTGCAAAAAGCAAATAAAAAATAGTTACTTTTTCTCATAATACATAAAAAGAGAAAAATATGAAAAATGATTGGATAATGGTCTTAAGGAAATTATTAAGGAGAACTAAAGTACTTAATCACAATATTAGTCTTATGGGCATGTATAAAATAGTTTCATATACATGGTACCCAAAAAAAACCCCAAACCAAAACAACTCCCCACAAAAAAAAAAACCAAACAAAACCAAACAAAAGAAATTATATTAGTTAAAACATATATTCAAAACAGTTTGACCTTCACATTTTGGTGAGCTGAACAGTAGATAGGTAATTTCATAGAATCATAGAATCAAGCAGGTTGGAAGAGACCTCCAAGATCATCCAGCCCAACCTGGCACCCAGCCCTAGCCAGTCAACTAGACCATAGCACTAAGTGCCTCATCCAGGCTTTGCTTGAACACCTCCAGGGACGGTGACTCCACCACCTCCCTGGGCAGCCCATTCCAATGCCAATCACTCTCTCTGACAAGAACTTCCTCCTAACATCCAGCCTAGATTTCCCCTGGCACAACTTACAAAAAATTAGAAAGTAACAAATTATTAAAACCTTCTATTATATTTTTCACTTAAATTACATGAACATCCTATTTAATCTGTTTAATTTAGCAGCAGTATGTCAGTTGAATTTCTGTAGCTGAAGGTCAAACGATCAGGCAATACCAGCTTCAGTGGTAAATATCTCTTGGAAAATAACATTTGACTGGTATAGTCAATAAACAAGCTGCCATCAATAAAAACAAAATAAACTCTAATCAAAGTGACACAAGCATTTATGATTATGTTTCCAAAAACTGCAGGTCACGGTCCTCTGAATGAGGCATTAAAGCTACCAGGTGGTTAGGGGCGGCATAAGAATGAGTGGGCTTTTTGCTTCTGTTCATAACACCAAAATCTGATCATCATAATAAGAAAAATAGATGCTTAATTAAAAAAAAATCCCTTGGTAGTAGACAAAGGGAGGCATGCAATGCAGTTTGTGAAATGCTGGTTTAAGTATCTGCAATTAGACTAGATTATTTTGCTGGGACATAGAACATTTAGTCCCCCTTGAGTCCAAAGAGAAACATTCAGATATTATGCTAAAAATGTCACTGAATGTGCATAACTTGTTGTTTTTGTTTTTTTTCTGACTTGTTTGTTTGATTGGTTGGTTTTTGTTCCTGGATACTTGTAAGTCTGCCCTGTATTTACACTTCAGGCATTATGCCAATTTTCTCCAGACTCATTCACTCTTTTTTTTTTTTTTTTTACCCAGGGAAATGTCTTCCCATCTGTCCTGGAAGGCTGATAGGCCTATTAGATGTCCTGGGTTGCCCCACTACTGTCCCTGGAGGTGTTCAAGAAGAGACTGGATAAGGCACTTAGTGCCATGGTCTAGTTGACTGGATAGGGCTGGGTGCTAGATTGGACTGGATGATCTTGGAGGTCTCTTCCAGCCTGCTTGATTCTATTCCATTCTATTCTATTCTATTCTATTCTATTCTATTCTATTCTATTCTATTCTATTCTATTCTATTCTATTCTATTCTATTCTATGATCATAAATATGTAAAGGGCCAGAGGGATGAAGCCAGGCTCTTCCTGGTGATACCTGAGGACAGGTGAAGGGGCAATGGGTGGAAGCTGAGCCATAGGAAGTTTCATGTAAACATGAGGAGGACTTTTTTCCCCTGTGAGTGTGACAGGCAGAACACTGGAACAGGCTGTCCAGGGCGGTTGTGGACTCTTCCTCTCGGGAGATACTCAAAATGTGCCTGGATGCATTCTTGTGTGATCTGGTATAGGTGATCCTGCTCTGGCAGGGGGGTTGAACTAGATGATCTTTCAAGGTCCCTTTGAGCCCCTGACATTCTGTGATTTTGAGAAACAAGGGTGGAAAGAAAACAAAGGCTTGGGCATTATGTCCCCTCCCAAAGTGATAAACAGGTGCCCACAGGTGTTTACATACTTGATAGCATCTTACCCAAAGAAGGGTGAGCAAGCCCTGGTTTCATCTAATATGGTCAGTTTTGCAAATGCCATTTTGATTGGTGAATCTCTGCTGCCAAAGGAGCCATTACACTCTGGCAAATTATATAAATTGAGCTAAGTTGCAAGCAGTTGTGTTGCTTCAGCCCCACTGCTCTGCCTTAGTGTGTGTGTGCTTCCTGCATCTATCTAGTGGATAAGTGGTACAGTTAACCACAAGTGGTATATTGACCACAAGAACCTTCTCTTGCAGTATAATGTTTGCGTTTGCTAATTACTGCTTAATGTGTTCTGTAAATATCTAAACGGTGTATTTTGAAGCTTGTAAATAGGTTTTCTGGTGAGATTTAATGTTAGTAAACAGTTTTCATAGTTATTAACAATCTTCACCTGGATAGCAAAATTAATATAGATTATTAATTTTGCATAATTCCATCACACTAGTTGAGCCTTAACTCTTGACAATACCTCAGTGAGATAATACCTCAGTGAGACAATACAGTATCACAGTCTCACAGTATCACCAAGGTTGGAAGAGACCTCACAGATCATCAAGTCCAAGCCGTTATCACAGAGCTCAAGGCTAGACCATGGCACCAAGTGCCACGTCCAATCCTGCCTTGAACAGCTCCAGGGACAGCGACTCCACCACCTCCCTGGGCANCTGCTGGCCACACCATTCCTGATGCAGGCCAGGATGCCATTGGCTCTCTTGGCCACCTGGGCACACTGCTGGCTCATGTTCAGGTGGGTATCAATCAGCACCCCCAGATCCCTTTCTGTTTGGCTGCTCTCCAGCCACTCCGACCCCAGCCTGTATCTCTGCATGGGGTTGTTGTGGCCAAAGTGCAGCCCCCAGCACTTGGACTTATTGAACGCCATCCCCTTGGACTCTGCCCATCTGTCCAGGCGGTCAAGGTCCCACTGCAGAGCCCTTCTGCCCTCTAGCCTAGCAAAATCTGCCCCCAGCTTGGTGTCATCTGCAAAGTTGCTGATGACTGACTCGATGCCCTCAGCAAACTCTCCAGACGCAACTTCCTTGAGCAGTTAACAAGAATAGAAAGGAATAGAAAGTGTTTTTAAAAATATATTATTACTAAAGCAAGCACCTATGACCTGAAATAATTTGATACAGAACAGATACCTGCAAAATATGTGCTATTTTATACTATTGCAAGGATCATGTCTAAAGCTAGCCACTCCCAAAATAGAGATTATAATAGATTTAAATACATTTGAAAAAAATAAAAGGTTACTTTTTGAAAGAGTGCTTCACACTTTTCATCACCTAGAGGAAGAACATAAAAACTGATTTGCATAAGCAGTTTGAATAATCTTGGGGAATGAGGCT
This sequence comes from Tricholaema leucomelas, assembly GCA_013400475.1. Taxonomy (NCBI): domain Eukaryota; kingdom Metazoa; phylum Chordata; class Aves; order Piciformes; family Lybiidae; genus Tricholaema lacrymosa; species Tricholaema leucomelas. The sequence continues at coordinate 116,282 of WAAF01005167.1, read as the reverse complement.
CTTGATTATGTGAATAGCTTGGTTTTTTGTTTATAATATGAATTGTCTGTGTCTGTAGTAGATTGTTTTCAGCTAATTCCTTGCAGCTGTTCCTAAATTATAGTCTCTGGTTTCCAAGGCCATTTAGGGAAGAGAAAACTAGCACTATTTAACCACTAATCTGCCTATGTAATGATCTGAATGAAAACAGGAAAAAACATTTGTGATTTCTAGTTGTACAATATAGAATCTTTGCCAGCTGCTCATGTTTGAATGGCTGCTATTTAGTTATTGATAGAAGTAAAGCATAGTATTTCTATTTCTTTTAAAATAACATGGCAAGGAATAAAAATGTGGCATTTTTAATTTGCTGAAATGTCATTAGCCAGAAATTATGCAATAGTAGTGTGCTAATTTGTAGCTAGCTAGAATGTTTTGGTGAGAAGAACTAGAATACAGGCTGTGAGAAGGAAACAGTGGTGATGTCTACTTCACCCATAGGCTTGCTGAGATGTATAAGAACTATAGTGCAAATATAGATAAGGGAGATGCTCTCTGTCTGGGCTGTGGGCCGCATTTCTCTCTCTAACCTAACCTGCTGTCTCTCTGATTAATCCACCTGCTTCGTAACCCCCCTGGTTGACCCTCCATTCTTCCTGGGGCACAAGGCAACGTCTAGGTTAAGGTAGAGAGGGGTGGGAGAAGGTAGAAGGACGGTTGGGAGCCCCTTCTGGGGACTCAGGTGTCTGAGAGGGGCGTTGTGTTTCTGTATTACCTTTTAACTTGTATATTTCTCTATACAACTGTATATACATCGTAAGTATCTGCTTGTGTATTGTGCTAAGCTGTAAATATAAGCTTCATTCAATTTCCAGAGCTGGCTGAGTCTAGTCTGGGTGATTTCCAAAGCGTGGCTAAACATAGGAGCTTTAGTAGTATCTGAAGATGTGAAAGTCTGATTTTAGTTACTGGGTTCAGTGCAGATATTAACAAACTCATATGCATAAAACCAGCTTGAGAATCTCCAGATCATTTTAACTTGATTAGCCATATCTTTTGTAATATCTAATTGTATGCAGTAGCAGAGGCTTTTTAGAAGAGTCTCCAGAATAATAGGAACTATAAATCAAATCCTCCAAAGAGAGTGTATTTATTTATATGACCTGATAATACAAATATGGAAATACAACTGAATTCTTATTTTACCCAGACCAAATGATTTTACATTGACATTTGCCCCACCTTATCTACCAATAATGCCAAAAATCACCATGTCGACTCTTTCCACATGTATTTTCTCTGCTAAGAAGAAGAGAGATATTATAAATTACCTGTGTACATTATAAAAGAAGTCTTTGTGGGTTCACATATTATGAAACTAATATATCATGAGTTCAGTTAATTAAATCTACTGATAAATATTCAACACCATGCTGATGTAGTGCCATTTTTAATATTAAAATGCTGGCTGGAGCAAAGTACCTTGGGGCTTGTAGCATGGATTGTGACATGAGAGGCTTCCTGTCTCTGGTTGCTGTTTCCAGTTTCCAGATTAGGCTAACAGAATTGTGTATTGTATCATCTCATTAATCTCCTTATAGAACAAGGGGACACAGCCTCAAGTTGTGCTGGGGGAAGTATAGGCTGGATGTTAGGAGGAAGTTCTTCACAGAGAGAGTGATTGGCATTGGAATGGGCTGCCCAGGGAGGTGGTGGAGTCACTGTCCCTGGGGATGTTCAAGAAAAGCCTGGATGAGGCACTTAGTGCCATGGTCTAGTTGACTGGCTAGGGCTGGGTGCCAGGTTGGACTGGATGATCTTGGAGGTCTCTTCCAACCTGCTTGATTCTATGATTCTTATCTCAGGTGAGTCTTCATAAGACAAGTTGAATTAGTGGATACTTAAAGTATATTTAAAGCATATAAGTTTATCAAATCACTATTGTGAATCAAAGAAAATGATCCAGAATACAGTCACCAGTTACCAGAAGCCCTATGATTTACATTTCAAAACATCTTGGCATACCATATGTCCTTCCTGACAGACTACAGCTTCCAACACATCTGTGAGGGGAGACTCATACAGTTATACCTTCTGAATTCATAGCAAAGTACTTGGTCTTTTATTTACTGGAAAAGATAAGCTGTAAACAGATGTCAATATTTTGTGTCAGAACCTTGATATTATCCTGATGCAGTCAGAAAAGCTGCCTCAGTTGATGGACAGAAATACAGAAAAAATCCCCTCCTAGTGTAAAAACTGCAAGTCAGTGATGTGGTTCTATCAGGGAAGGGGTATTTGACCTATCCACTACTATCCTTCATATGTTCAGATTCAAGTTGTCTTTCTGACTAGTCAAAATTCTGATTAATTGAAAATTGAGATGATTTACATTCTCTTGTTCTGAAATGATGGCTCAGGTCACACAGAAATATTCAATTAAGACTGATTATTTCTGCCCACATTTGCTCCTTCATCTTTTAGCACTATCACATACTGTTAAGCTAAAACAAATATCTGATCATTTAGCTAAAGAGCTATATTGAAAGTGCTATATACACTATTATATATATACTATTTTATATATATACTATTAAATTAGGTCTGTACAAACGATTTAAGTTCTCAGAGGTCTTACATCTGAAATGTCTGGCTTCTGAATTTAATAAAGTAGTGATTGAAAATACCTTTTTAAGCATTTGGGTATTTGTGGACATCACAAATTTTTGAAACACTAGCGAATATTAGATATCAACAGATGGTTCATTAAAAAAAATACATAAAATGAGCAACATTTATAATGAAATTATTTTTTTTTTCCTTCAGAAAACAACATTACATCTAATTTGCCAGGCATTCACAATTACACAAGTAATTTTCTCTATTTATCCAGACTGTAAAATAATAAAACAGGATTTCCCCCCCCCCAACTTTTTATAAAAGAAAATATTTCATTAATGGCCCTTAAAATTATATAGAATCATAGAATCAACCAGGTTGGAAGAGACATCCAAGATCATCCAGTCCAACCTATTTGCTTATTGTTTTTCAGACAGTGAAGGAAAAGTGAGATACCTGCTGAAGGATATTTTAGAGTCTTTTCTTTATCAATCATTGATGACATAAAAGCAGTGGATCTGTGAGCAAAAAAAACTAAGATGCAGTTTGACTGAACTTGATGTTACAGTGACATATTGCAAATTAAATTCCATATAGGTATATTGGACATAGACAGAACCCAGAATCTCTGCTGGTGTTGCACCCCAGAGTAACAATTTGAGCACCAATATGGTTATATCATTGTTCTCTGAACTATCTCCTTTATTGCAGTGATACAGTGACTTACATGCCAACCTAGAAGAGGCGCGCATAGCTAGCTTAGGTAAGATTGGTACAGATAGGCTTAAGGCTATGTGTGAGGTACAGATAGGTTAAACTTATATAAACAACTTGCAGGGTCAGCCTCCTGCTGACCCTGCCTGCTGCAGCTGCATGTGGGGGGTTTGCTTCACTGTCTTAGCGGACTGGTGGACACTCTGCAGCACAGGTTGCTCATGGTTATCAGTTCATGTCCTCGTGGTTATCAGTTCATGTCCTCTGTTAGCAAGAAATCCATCCACAAACCTCCAAATGATTAATACCAAGGTTTGTTGGTTTTTGTTTTTGTTTTTTTTTTTTTTGGTTATGGTTTTTTTGTTGTTGTTGATTGTATGCTTGTTTGTTTTTTCCCCTGGAAGCAATTCATAGGAGAATCTACACCTTTTACTCTATAAGAGGCTAGTAAGGAAGCGGCTTTGGCGTATTAGCCATAAAGATAAGCAGTGAGTAATTTCCAAACTGCTAATGAATTAACATTTTTAATGTCTTAATGCACTTACTTGAAGACAATATTGCAATAACACTTCATATTGTACACCATGAAAATTCCTGTGAACCATACTGTAATTCATCATAGCTCTTGGAGTAAGTGTGGTGGTTTGGCTGTCCCCGCCCCCCCCTCCCACATTAGAAATCACCCAGACTAGACTCAGACGGCTCTGGGAATATGAATGAAGCTTATATTTACAGCTAGCACAATATACAAGCAGATATTTACAGTATATACAGATATATATACAAATATACAAAGTAAAAGGTAATACAGAAACACAACTCCCCTCCCAGAAACCTGAATCCCCAGGAGGGGCTCTCAACCACCCCTCACCTTCCTCCTACCCCTCTCAACCTTACCCCAGTCCCAAGGAAGAATGGAGGGTCAGCCAGGGGGGTTAATAAGCAAAGGTGGATCAGCCAAAGAAAAATAAAATGGAGGGTGAGGTTAGAGAGTAAGATGCAGTTGAGCCAGCAGCCCAGAGCTCCCCAGCAGGTGAAGCAACCATAGCAAAGTGAAGTGCTGAGAGCCAAGCTGAGAGCAAAGTGACTTTTATCTATGTTTTCCTTTTTTACACATCTCAGCAAGACTATGAGGGAAGTAGACATCACCATTGTTTTCATTTCATAGCCTATGATCTAGTCCTTCTCATCAAAACATTCTAGCTAGCTTCAACCTAGCACATTAAGTTATATGCAGTCAGTTCTTACACTCTGCGTAGCCTAACCTACACTCCATTTCCATGTTCCATGCTGGGCAAGTTGAACACCAAAATTCCCCAAACATATGCTGTACCTTGCTTGTTTCACAGGAAGACCTTGGTTCTGTTGCAATGCTTGTGGAGATGAAGGATAGATTACTACAGTTATGAATCATTTAGACATAATCTGTCTCTAACTTCAAGGTACATGACACTAATAGTTGTTGCTTTCAAGTTGATGCATTAAACGAAGATGCTGAAAACTATAATGCTGGAAAGCTTCAGAAACTGTAATTAAAAAAACAACACCTTTTTCAGGGTATAGTCTTAAAGTTAAATTTTATAGATACATAATTAGAAGGTTTTTCATATTCACTAGAAACGAACCCTCTTTTAAACTGTACTGATTTTCTAATGGAAATTGAATTTATTTTATCTCCTTCAAACCTGTCTCAGTTTTGGCATTTTTTTAAAATTAGAGATAAGAAGCATTGAAAATATCAAATTAGACAAGCTTGGAAAAGAAATTACTTCTGCATCCAATTATGTGGTACTATTAATACTAGTCATGATGATATTCCAGTAGCAGGAAAATAACAGATTAAGGCCCTATCTTGAGGTACTTATCCCTCAATAAGAAATCAAGACAAATGATAAAAAGAGATGAGTGAAAACAAGATAAGCTGCCCAATATATTCATAGTCCCCACTTATGCTCATTGAGACCCATTCATGATTACAGTGAGGGGTTAAACAAATAAAAAGGATACAGATTTCTGTCCTGGAGTCCTGTATACCCCCAAATTCCTCTCCCTCTGTAGTTTGAATGGGAGAGGAAAAGGCGCAAAAAGACCTGTTTCCCCACACCCCCCGCCCTGCAGGCGTGAAGTGGGGGAGCAAGGGACCCTTCTGGCACAAGGGGTGCTCCCTGCAGGGCCCGCACTGGAATCAGCTGGGGATTGGCTGTGGTCTTCTTGCCTAGGAAGTGGTAACTCAGCTCTTTGTCTAGGAAGGTTATAAATACTGGGGGGACTTCCTGCCTTGGGGTTCCCGCCTTGGGGGGTTCCCACCTTAGAGTTCATTCCCAACTTAGAGTTCTCTCCCGCCTGGATAGCTTCTGCAGAAGGAGGCCCTGGCACTCCGAAAGCCAAGCTCCGAAGGACTAAGGACAGCTTCCACCTTAATCACCCTTTTGTGCAAGCTCAATAGGCACTTAAAGACCCTCTGAGGCTTCTGAGAGACAGCAAAGGGACAAGCATCTGGACTGCCCTTCCTTTCAGCCAGCCTGACTCACCTGTGAGTAACTTTGGCTCACCCTTATATTAGTAAGGGAGATGCTGTATTTAATAGCTTAAGCCTTTTCCAACTTCTGACTTCCAAAATACTCAAATCTACCTATGGTATCCTTGTAGATCTTCTCAACCAATGGAACCTGCTAATTAAAACTAAATTAATCTCAGTATATAGTTTTGGGGGCGGGCTTTTGGGAAAACAAAATAACTCTATTTTTATATATATTCCTGACTTGGCCACATTAATTCCCTGCCTCCACGACAATTTCCTCCTTTTGTCTATTTTATTTTCTCTTATTTATGTCATTGTGCAATAATTTTTTCTTACGGTATTTTGAGGTAGATTCTGATCACGACTAGACTGGTCAGATACTAATTGCAACCCTTCTATTTTCAATTGCAGACTGTAAAGGAAATATGAGAACAAGTTCAAAGGCAAAATAAATACGTGTACAATATTGATGGTTTATTGGAGCGTGTTTCATTGAGACAAATTATTTAAAGACATTAAAAAAATGACATTTAAAGACAAAAAATGACATTCAAAGACAATAAATATGTGTAAAATATGGATAGTTTATTTGAGCATGTTTCATTGAGACAAATTATTTAAAGACATTAAAAAAGATGACATTTAAAGGCATTAAAAAAAATGATGAGTCAGATGACAGATCATGAAATGATGTCATTCCACTAATCTATTCCAGCACACTTGGTAGACTTCTATCACAGGACATCTTTTCTCTGTTAGTCGTAGTGGTGAAAAATCATACCACATCACAAGATCAATAAATCCAACTTCTCAGAAAAGTTTTAGGTAGTATAAAAGGGACAAGGAAAGATCCAGCAGTGTGCCCAGGTAGCCAAGAGAGCCAATGGCATCCTGGCCTGGATCAGGAACAGTGTGGCCAGTAGGATGAGGGAGGTTATTCTTCCCCTCAACTCAACACTGGTCAGGCCACACCTTGAGTACTGTGTCCAGTTCTGGGCTCCTCAATTCAAGAGAGATGTTGAGGTGCTGGAAGGTGTCCAGAGAAGGGTGATGAAGCTGGTGAAAAGTCTGGAACGCAAACCCTATGAGGAGAGGCTGAAGGAGCTGGGGTTGTTTAGCCTGGAGAAGAAGAGGGTCAGGGCAGACCTCATTGCTGTCTACAACTACCTGAAGGGAGGCTGTACCCAGGTGGGGTTGGTCTCTTCTCCCAGACAACCAGCAATAGAACAAGGGGACACAGTCTCAAGTTGTGCCGGGGGAAGTCTAGGCTGGATGTTAGGAGGAAATTGTTGGCAGAGAGAGTGATTTGCATTGGAATGGGCTGCCCAGGGAGGTGGTGGAGTCACCATCCCTGGAGGTGTTCAGGAAAAGACTGGATGAGGCACTTAGTGCTATGGTCTGGTTGACTGGATAGGGCTGGGTGCTAGGTTGGACTGGATGATCTTGGAGGTCTCTTCCAACCTGGTTGATTCTATGACTCTATGATTTTTTTATTTTAATATACCAGGGTTTTAAACACCCCCATTTTGCCCCCTTTTTTACATGGCACACTTATTTAATCTGTTAGCAATCTTAAAATTTATCTTTTCTTATTTAACATAACACCTTCTATAAAATCTGTTCTTTGCTTTCCTGAGTATGATAAGTTCAATTTCAGTTTTATTAACACTTGAAAAGAGTTTCTAAAAAAGTAGGAAAAGAAATACAAAAGAGCTTCTGTCACTGAAAAAAAAAACCCAAGATTTTCACTATGCATCTTCAATGCAAATAATCTGACAATGTGATTTAGCTCACTTTTCAATTTTATCTTAAAACATCTTTGCCAGAACAACTTGGGTTTGTCAACAGGCACACAGGAGTAACTGTATCTACAACATCTCAGGCAGTTCATTTGCTGTTTATTTTAGACGTTTTGGCGTGCAGCCTCTCGGCAATCACGTTATGACCTTTCTGCAAAGCTGCTGGTTTTTGCGAGAGTTGATTTAATTGCAGAGATGAACTTTAACTTCTGAAGAGTTATAATCCACTCATTTGATGCATATGCAGTTATCTTTCTTGTACTCTACCAGAAAAGTATATTGTTAAAGTTCAAAACTGGCTGGTCAGGCTTATGACCTAAAAGAATGTAAAATGTTGTATGTTACAATTCTGTCTTACTTTTTAGTCTTAAGAGGGCCTTCAGTGACATTGTTATGGATGTTGTCCAGCTCTCTCTTACACATGCACACACAGAACAGAAAAGTTAATAATTGAACAGAATTGCCTCAGTATGTGATAAGGTCACATTTCCCATATCAAGTAAACATGAATATCTTAAAACTCAATAAACAAGATGTTCCTTAGAAAGGTGAGGGGAAGAAATGATATGAGGTTCTTTTTGAATCTCAGTAAGGTAAGGACTGAAAAACAAATGGCATAATGAAATAGCTGTTCAAATAGAATAAAAGGAAGAATATAGACAGTAAGTTTTATGTCTCTTCACATGAGGAGCACTTTGGTTTTATGCAACATCAGACAGACCCCGGGTGTATTTTTGTAAAACACTACACAGGTTCTGTCCACAGAATCATAGAATCAACCAGTTTGGAAGGGGACCTCCAAGATCATCCAGTCCAACCTAGCACTCAGGCCTGCCCAATCAACCAGACCATAGCACTAAGTGCCTCATCCAGGCTTTTCTTGAACACCTCCAGGGACTCCACCACCTCCCTGGGCAGCCCATTCCAATGCCAATCACTCTCTCTGCCAACAACTTCCTCCTAACATCCAGCCTAGACTTCCCCCGGCACAACTTGAGACTGTGTCCCCTTGTCCTGTCGCTGGTTGTTTGGGAGAAGAGACCAACCCCCACCTGGCTACAACCTCCCTTCAGGTAGTTGTAGACAGCACTGAGGTCCCCCTTTAGCCTCCTCTTCTCCAGGCTAAACAACCCCAGCTCCCTCAGCCTCTCCTCATGGGATTTGTGTTCCAGGCCAGTCCATGGAGAGGTCTGCCTGACAGCAGAGAATACAAGATTAACTCTTTAACTGAGTATATATGTTTTTAAATAGTCATTAAAATACATAGCACATCAATAACTGGAACATGAAAACAAAAGAATATGTGCAGCATACTGACAATGTGAACACAATGCCAACTCCCATCAGTAAGCCTAGGCAATGTCTGCAGACATAGTGAGTGCATTTTAGTTGAATTTACTGGCCTGAAGTACAAAACCAGAAGTTGCTGAGTATTAAGAGTTTGATCCAATAGGCTGACCCAGTTCTGAGAGTCTGATCAACAAATAATTCAGTTATTTTAGTAGAAAGGAGTACCACTTCAGACAATTGTGTGATTAGTTTGTGACTCACATCCATTGGTTCTCATCCAAATGTTGCTGTCAAATTTAATTTAAAATAAAGCATAAGAAAAATTGGGAAAAGGGGAAGAAACATTTTCTTGTCTCTGTGTGGTTACTTGGAAGTCAGACATTTAGGAATGATCTAGTCAGTACCACTGTATTTTGCTATTGAATCATAGAATCATAGAATCATAGAATGGTTTAGGTTGGAAGGGACCTCAGAGATCATCCAGCTCCAACCCCCTGCCATAGGCAGGGACACCTCCCACTACAGCAGGCTGCTCAAGGCCTCATCCAGCCTGGCCTTAAATGCCTCCAAGGAGGAAGCATCCACAACCTCCCTGGGCAACCTGTTCCAGAGTCTTAACACCCTCACTGTAAAGAACTTCCTCCTAACATCCAGTCTAAATCTCCCCTCTTCCAGCTTAAACCCATTCCCCCTCATCCTGACATTACTAGACCTTGTCAATAGTCCCTCCCCAGCCTTCCTGTAGGCTCCCTTCAGATACTGGAAAGCCACTATATGGTCTCCTCGAAGCCTTCTTTTCTCCAGGCTGAAGACCCCCAACTCTCTCAGCCTGTCCTCATAAGATATCCAGACGTCTGCATGGGGCTGACAGACACATCATAGTACCTACAGGCAGCCCCTGCCATTCTGAAAGGAGCAGTTACTAGGCTGCCAGGATAGCCTGTAAACCTAAAATGGCATTATGTGCTTATTTTTATACTGAATCTTTACTTTAGAATCTAAATTCAACCTAAAGAGAATTATTTCTGTTTGCCTCAATATGATTCTGAGGAACACATGGTAGATGAAACAATTAATATAGCAACTCCCTCCTTACCAGAAATATTCTCTGAGAAACTGCCTGATACATGAGCAATAAACAGCATAATGTGGACTTTATTTATGTATTTTGATTAACAGACTTCATTTACTTTGAACATAGTAGTGCTGTCATAAAAACTGTTAATATGAAGTTTGAATGCTTGATTTGAGAGCATTCAAAGATTCATAGAATAGGTTGGGTTGGAAGGGATTTTAAAGATCATCTAGTTCCAACCCACCTGCCATGGGCAGGGAAACCTCCCACTACACTGGGTTCCTCGAGGCCCCATCCAACCTGGCCTTAGAATCATAAGATCAACGAGGTTGGAAGAGAACTCCAATATCATCCAGGCCAACCTAGCACCCAGCCCTGTCCAATTAACTAGACCATTGCACTAAGTGCCTCATCCAGGCTTTTCTTGAACACCTCCAGGGATGGCAAGTCCACCACCTGCCTGGGCAGCCCATTCCAATGCAAATCACTCTCTCTGGCAAGAACTTCCTTCTAACATCTACCTTAGACCTCCCCTGACACAGCTTTAGACTGTGTCCCCTTGTTTTGTTGCTGGTTGCCTGGCAGAAGAGCTCAATCCACACCTAGCTACAGCCTCCCTTCAGCAAGGGGGAATCCTTAGTCTCCCTAGGCAACCTGTTCCAGTGTCTCATCATCCTTACTGTTAAGAATTTCTAATTTCCAGTCTAAAACTGCCCTTCTCATCACTCGCACTGTAAAGAATGTCTTCCTAATCTTCAGTCTAAATATCCCTTCCTCAATCTTCAATCCATTCTTCCTTGGCCTATTACTGCAAGCCCTTGCCAAAAGTCTCTCAACAGCTTTCTTGTAGCCCTCTTCAGAGACCAGAAGGTTACTATAAGGTACCCCAGTTCTCTTCTCCAGGCTGAACTGTTGGGTATAGTAATGTTACATATAGTGATTCTATAGAAATGACTGAATTTGGTACACTGAAGCACAAGCCATGGGCTTGAAAGCAGGCCACTGAGCTGGATGAAAGTGTAGGATCAAAGTGCCTCTGAAACGAATGTGGAATGTGTAAACAAGAGGCCTCAAGTCTAATCTAATTGCTTTATGGCCTTCACAGCTTGGTACAACTTGGTGCCTGTTTTCTTACCTAGATACCATAACTGTCTCTTTAGGATTGATGCATCCTCTGAAGGACTAGATAATATAACTTCGCTAAGAAAAACTATTGTGTGTCTTGTTAGAAGATAAGAAATATGTAACTAATATATCCTAGCATTAAGGCAAACATATCTATTCCAAAAATACTGTTGATTTTGTGGGTGTGAAAAAAATTCTGATTCATGTAATAGATGAAAGGCATTGTCTGGTGCCCATTCATTTACAGAAAAGATTTCACGCTCTTTCCCTTCAGGATGCCTCAAGTCATCTATTCACTTTGTGTAATAAGCAACCTTTTAGCAAGCTAAATGCAAACTAGCAATATATGCTACTGGAATTCCAGTTGCATTATGTATAAAGCAGTGCTATAGAAAAAAGGAAAAAGGCCAACTGATTTTTCTTATCGTGTAAATCTTAACAATCTAGTCCAAGAATCATAGAATCATAGAATCAACCAGGTTGGAAGAGACCTCCAATATCATCCAGTCCAACCTAGCACCCAGCCCTAGCCAGTCCAGATTCCAGTAAAAAAGAAAGGTTAAATTAAGAAATACCATAACAGAAAATCTGTCATTAAAAGTGTGTTAATAACAATAATAATAATTCAGTTAAAATTATTATGTGTTATGATTACTTCTTTCAATACCTCTTTGTGCTCTCAGACTGACAGCCCCAGTTTTCCTCAAGGAAGCAAGGACACAAAAAGGTTGGGCTGGGTATAAATAATGATTGTAACAGATACTCCGGTTTCTTCACTTTCACAGTCTCACAGTATCACCAAGGTTGGAAGAGACCTCATAGATCATCAATTCCAACCTGTTACCACAGAGCTCAAAGTTAGACCATGGCACCAAGTGCCACGTCCAATCCTGCCTTGAACAGCTCCAGGGATGGCAACTCCACCACCTCCCTGGGCAGCCCATTCCAGTAGCCAATGACTCTCTCAGTGAAGAACTTTCTCCTCACCTGAAGCCTAAATTTCCCCTGATGTAGCTTGAGGCTGTGTCCTCTTGTTCTGGCGCTGGCCACCTGAGAGAAGAGAGCAACCTCCTCCTGGCTACAAACACCCTTCAGGTAGTTGTAGACAGCAATAAAGTCTCCCCTGAGCCTCCTCTTCTCCAGGCTAAACAATCCCAGCTCCCTCAGCCTCTCCTCGTAGGGCTGTGCTCGAGGCCTCTCACCAGCCTCGTTGCCCTTCTCTGGACACGTTCAAGCATCTCAATGTCCCTCTTAAACTGGGAGGCCCAGAACTGGACACAGTACCCAAGGTGTGGTCTAACCAATGCAGAGTACAGAGGCAGAATGACCTCCCTGCTCCTGCTGGCCACACCATTCCTGATGCAGGCCAGGATGCCATTGGCTCTCTTGGCCACCTGGGCACACTGCTGGCTCATGTTCAGGCGGGTATCGATCAGCACCCCCAGATCCCTTTCTGTTTGGCTGCTCTCTCTTTCACTGCAAATAAAGCAGTTTTGACACATTCTTTCTTCCACATAATTTTTAATTCCTTTTGTTCTCCTTTTTTGGATTAACTTGGGTCTTTTTTCTAACAAGATTTCACATCATGCTTCTTCTTCATTAATCTGCAACTTCACTGTCTGTATGGTGAATTTTTTGCTAGGCACTTGTTCATTGTTTTTACTGCTTCCAGACTTGTTTTGTCCAGTTTTTAGCTGTGCATTTCTTTAATTGACCGCCTCCAGTGTCAGCCTGTGTCCATTATCATCCCTTGCTATCATTTTACTATTCTGCATTTTATTTCCTCTCTTTTCAGTCTCTCCTATCAAGCTAAGCCTGTATCATTACAGTAGTCGTGAATGTCTCATTTACACAGAACAGTTATATATTGTTACTATCTGTGTAAAAAAAGCTATGGTTGCTCCATACAAATATAAAGAAGAATAAAGCAAATGGTAGCCTTATCTACCCAGTAATTGAGAAAGAAAAAATGTTGCAGTTAGAGTAAACTAGATCAAAGCTCTAGAAATGTCAAAGCAAGTTCAGGCAAACAACATCTGAAAAGCTTTATTCCTGAGGCCTTGAAAATTTTGTTACTAGGCTGTTACTAGCAGTGGCAATGCAGTATTACTTGGCTAAAATGCCACAGCTGGTCTCCTTCAAACTTGATTTTGTAGATCACTGCAACCTGCTCCACATAAGAAAATCTTATTTACCATTTTATGTGGTCAAAATGGGAACTCTCCTAGACTTTAGGCTTTAAGATCTTACTGAATACTTTGATCTGTGGACTGTAAACAGTTTTATAGTGTGTTTTCCATTTGTTTCTGTTGAAAAGGTGGTATTTTTTTCTAGAACTAGCCAAGTGCTACCTATTTGTGCATGTATGCATTCTTCTTAAAAATACATTGGATTTTATGTACAGACTTTACATTGGATCATTTGCAATCTGCGTAGTGAGAATCACTTCAGAGGAGTTACAGGTATAGTTTCTGCCACAGATGAATGTGATTATCTAAAACAAAGCAGAAATACAACTTAACCTTTTATTTCATGCAATGAGGCTCAAGCTACTTTCAGAGAGAGTGTTACTCTCTCTGAACAAGCTTACAGTATGTTTATTTTGGGCAGTTGTCATTTTGCATCACTAAACTCTCGTGACCAAAGTAAGCATCAGATGTCCTTGAGAAGGGATGCTTGTCTTAAAATTTGGAACTCTGTGACAAGTCAGAAGTGGAAAGAGGAAAAAAGACTCCGTGTGCCAGCTTTGAAATATTTGAAAGGTAACTAAAGTTGGTGGGTCTAAGTGTTTGGTTTTTTTTTCACAATGATGAGGTAGAGTATTTGCTATTACTACATAACTGAATTTATTTTTTAGTGAAGGAATGAGATTGGGCTTTTCAGAAAATTGATGTGCCTTCTCTTTAAAAGTATTTTATGTCTTCTAGACAGTTCTTTAATACACTTAAGCAGATACGTATGTGTGTATATATATATATCTGCACTGGTTAGACCACACCTTGAGTAAAGTGTTCAGTTCTGGGCCCCCCAGTTTAAGAAGGACATTGAGATGCTTGAGCATGTCCAGAGAAGGGCAACGAGGCTGGTGAGAGGCCTCGAGCACAAGCCCTACGAGGAGAGGCTGAGGGAGCTGGGATTGTTTAGCCTGGAGAAGAGGAGGCTCAGGGGAGACCTTATTGCTGTCTAAAACTACCTGAAGGGTGGTTGTGGCCAGGGGGAGGTTGCTCTCTTCTCTCAGGTGGCCAGTGCCAGAACAAGAGGACACAGCCTCAGGCTGCACCGGGGGAAGTTTAGGCTTGAGGTGAGGAGAAAGTTCTTCACTGAGAGAGTCATTGGCTACTGGAATGGGCTGCCCAGGGAGGTGGTGGAGTCGCCGTCCCTGGAGCTGTTCAAGGCAGGATTGGACGTGGCACTTGGTGCCATGGTCTAGCCTTGAGCTCTGTGGTGAAGGGTTGGCCTTGATGATCTGTGAGGTCTCTTCCAACCTTGGCGATACTGTGAGACTGTGATATATACACACATAGAATCGCATCATAGAATCACAGAATGGTACACATATATATGTTGAAAGCACATATATACGTTGAAAGCAATTTTCCCTTGAAATGACATTTTACATGCCTTCAACATTATGGAAATACTAAGGGAGTAGTTTTGTTCGCTATTCCACTCAATTGCCCACCAGTATATTTCCTAGTAGTGAAAGATGATGCCTTTGATTGTGGCAGCTTCACCAAGTCACGATGAGAGAACTTTCTTCTTAGACCTTTGTGCTGCACAAGGACATAATGAAGTACCACTCAGAGATTAGATATATAATTTGTTGTATGTTCAGAGAACTTCTATGTAGCATACAATATTATGTCTTCTGTGTTTCTGTATGCAATTATCTTTTGAAATTAATGATTAATTATAGAAATGAACATACATATAGATATAGATGAGACCTCTAAGAACTTACAGGTTTTCAAATGCGACTGCGTAGTGGTTTGAGTGTTCCCTGCCCCCCTACACTTTAGAAATCACCCAGACTAGACTCAGCCAACTCTGGAAATGTGAATGAAGCTTATATTTACAGCTAGCACAACATACAAGCAGATGTTTACAGTATATACAGTTATAGACAGAAATATACAAAGTAAAAAGGTAATACAGAAACACAACAGCCCTCCCAGAAACCTGAGTCCCCAGGAGGGGCTCTCAACCAACCCTTCACCTTCTCCCCCTACCCCTCTCAACCTTACTCCAGTCCCAAGGAAGAATGGAGGTTTGGCCAGGGGGTTAGGAAGCAAAGTGGATTAGTCCAAAATGGAGGGTGAGATTAGAGAGTAAGACGCAGCTCAGCCAGTTCCCCAGCAGCAGCCCAAGTGAGAGAAGTGCCGAGTGTCTTATCTATGTTTTGACTTACGTTTTTATACATCTCAGCAGGCCTATGAGGGAAGTAGACCTCACCATTGTTTTCCTTTCACAGCCTGTAATCTAATTCTTCTCACCAAAACATTTTAGCTAGCTTCAAACTAGCACAGACTGCAACAGCTTCTTATCCATGTGGGTTTTAATATTGAAAACCAGTAATCCATGTTGGCCATATCTTGCCTTTGAAGTTTCCTGATAGATTAAAACAACAAGTAATTCTTCTTCTGGCTGCTTTGCAGTGACAGCTGGGTGAAGTCATTGTAAACACTGAAGATATCTTTCCATATGGCAAGAATTCCTAACTGTTTATTTGGTAATCACCAGTGTATGCTCATTAGGACCCAGAGCTGCATAACGTTATTGAATGTGATTGTCTAGTTAGAAATTCTGCTGTGTGGAATTTCTCTGCAATATGTCACCCCTAAAAAAGAGTCCAAGTCCTAGTTCTTGGACTCAGAAATCGATTTTGATCATCAAAGGTGGAATATTTATGTCTCTGGATTCCCTTCTCCACCAGCTCCTCTCAAACTTTCCCATTCTCTTTCAAAGATGGTATAAAAATAAATAAATAAATAGATTATACAGATGTAAATAAAAAATCATTTATCACCCAAGCTCATCTGCAATTAATAACCTTCCCAGCATTTTTATAACTTTCTGCTTGACTGAAACCCTCCAGCACAGGATTACTAGTGGAAAATATACCAGTTGAAATTTCACACTCCCAGCTTCTTTCAGACTATCTTTCCCTGGGTGATACTAAATATCTATATTTAGATAGACTGATTCAAGTCCTAGTTTTGCATTTTTTAATATTTAATAACAAGTAGCTATTGAAGTGATAGAAATATCTATTCTTTGAAGAGATTATAGCATTTCAGCAGGATGCAGCTTCTCCTCATTGCTACAGGAATGTCTTAAACTAGGTTAAAATATTAAACAATATTGTCAGTTAATTTTTTTTTTTTACATCAAATTAGAACTAAGATTTCAAAAGTTTTGGAAATACAGCTGAAAATTATTAATTTGATGGCTTTAAAGGGCTAAAAACTCTAAATAAATGACTTTCTTAGTTATCATTGGCCCCTTAATGTTAATACAGAAGAACCTTAAATATTTATTGGCAATTTACTTTCAAAGACTAAGAAAAATTTTTGATGTAGAATCATAGAATAGAATCATGGAATGGTTTAGGTTGGAAGGGACCTCAGAGATCATCCAGCTCCAACCCCCTGCCATAGGCAGGGACACCTCCCACTGGAGCAGGCTGCTCAAGGCCTCATCCAGCCTGGCCTTAAATTCCTCCAGGGAGGAAGCATCCACAACCTCCCTGGGCAACCTGTGCCAGTGCCTTACCACCCTCACTGGAAAGAACTTCCTCCTAACATCCAGTCTAAATCTCCCCTCTTCCAGCTTAAACCCATTACCCCTCGTCATGACATTACCAGACCTTGTCAATATGTTGTATACAATATCTAGAATTTTTATTACTGTATTATTATTTATTCTGTATTATCAAATACAGAAATGTAACCAATTCTATAATGTGCACCCAAACCCTTCCACTAAAAGAACAGAAACTCACAGGAAAATATTTTCTTCTTTCTATGAGAGTTCTCATAGAAAAGAACAAAGACCAAAATGTTCATTGTCAAATTACACTGGAAACACCATTGACAGCCTGTGATACTGTGAACCTTTATGCACAACTGATTCAGTTAGCATATATCTAATCTTATTCTATTCCAGATTTTATACTTAAAAATCATTATATCAATTTCTTCATTCATTAGTGGTAGAATGTTCCTAATATTAAGGAGACTGAATGAACACTAAATAAACTTTCTTCTTTATGGAACATAATTATACAGCAAAGTAATGTCTTCTATTTTAGCTTTTTTTGCTCTTGAGTAATTAAAACCCATGGGATCTTTTTGCAGATCTGATATTGCTATTCTTAGAACCACAGAAAGACTTTGATTGGAGGGATCTTTGAAGGTCACCTTATCCAATCTCCTGATGAAACCAGGGTTAATTTCAAAGCTCAGCTCAAGCTGCTGAAGGTTTCCTGTGGCTAAGTTCTGAAATTCCCTGGGGATAGTGAATCCACAGCACAAGTGGGAAATTTGGTCTCAAAAGAATTTAGATCAGTAATTTTCCTATCAGCATATCCAAAAGTAGTGAGCTAATAGTTAATATTTGTTCTTGCTAGTGAATAGTATGAAACTGTGGGAACCTAGAAGAGCTGACAGGCCATTTAGATTCTGGATTAAGGAGATGTAAAGTGTAATATTAGTCTGATATCTGCAATGCCAGTGAAAAGAAGCAGTCATTTCTAGCATTTAGATGGTGTCATCTTAAAATGTATATCTCATATCAGCCAGGTACTTCTGAAAGACCCTGACATGGCCTATTTATTATCTTAAATTATAACAAAAAGGATGAAAATTAATTAGTGTTTTGGATACCTTTAACTGTCTGAAGTTATACAGTACAAATCTTAATCTTAGACTATCACCATTTTATCATGTTTCTGTACACTATGTTTTACCTAATCCTTAAAACAGCCAGACAACTAAGGCTTGTTTTGATTTTAAACCATTCTCAGCACTTCAGTATTGGCTTACAGGATGACCAGAAAATCTTTCTAGGCTTTGTCATAATTCAAAGATGCTTGAAAATCCTCACACCAATTTCTGTTTTAGTCCTTTAAAAGTGTTTGAATTAGACTACATCCAGTATGTGTAGAAGTGACTGA
Source organism: Tricholaema leucomelas (assembly GCA_013400475.1). Taxonomy (NCBI): domain Eukaryota; kingdom Metazoa; phylum Chordata; class Aves; order Piciformes; family Lybiidae; genus Tricholaema lacrymosa; species Tricholaema leucomelas. The sequence goes on along the minus strand of WAAF01005167.1, from coordinate 97,986 downwards.
ATGAAATATAACAGAAATGGTCAGGAAAAGGAAAAGGAGACTATCACATTCAGTGAAGTTATATACAGTATTCCTTTAAAATGTACAATTTCTGTTAATTAGAATAGAATAGAATCAACCAGGTTGGAAGAGAGCTCCAAGACCATCCAGTCCAACCTAGCACCCAGCCCTATCCAGTCAACTAGACCATGTTCACATCTCAGCAAAGCCTATAAAAGATTTAGATTAGATTCAGGCTTTTTAACCTCATTAAAATTCATGATTTAGTGATCATGAAACACTAAATGAAAAATATACAAGAAAATGTCTGGGATAAAGCAGTGATTCAGAGGTCACATACAAATACATCTCATCCACAAAAGCACCTTCTGCAAAGACCATTGAAGGACAACTGTGGATCTTGATCTTGCTCTGAAAGTTGTTTTCATATTCTGCATTAAATGGTCACACAGGAATGTTGTGGAGGGCCTTTAGGCCCAAAAATAGGCTTACTTTTTGCCTTGCCTCACCTGGACATGTTTTTCTGCCTAAACCAGAGGTAAACACATTAAATGGATAAACAAGCACAGAAAGGGGCACAATAGGCCTGGTGCCATGAAGTCTGGCCTGCCTAAGGTCCGGGTTGTAAACAGATTGTATAAGGTGGTTGTAAACATGTTGCACAAGCCCAGGTGCTTAGCATGTGGCCCACCCATGCTCTCCCCATATTTGGGGGCAGTAGGCTTGCAATTTTGCTTATTATGATATTGTTTGGCTGGCTGCCTGTGGTGGTTTGGGTATTCCCTGTGTTAAATAGTTGTTGCTTTCATGTTTTGAGGATTAGCTGTACCTTCACAAAAGAAACACATTCATGTGCTTTGCTGGAAATGCTGAAAATAAAATGAAAAGCATCTGTGGTGGTTTGGGTGTTCCCCCCCCCCCACTTTAGAAATCACCCAGACTAGACTCAGTCGGCTCTGGAAATTTGAATGAAGCTTATATTTACAGCTAGCACAATTTACAAGCAGACATTTACAGTATATCCCAGAAGGGGCTCTCAACCACCCCCTCACCTTCCCCCTACCCCTCTCAACCTTACCCCAGTCCCAAGGAAGAATGGAGGTTCGGCCATGAGGATTAAGAAGCAAAGGTGAATCAGCAAAGCTAATGGAGGGTGAGGTTAGAAAGCAAGATGGAGTTCAGCCAGCAGCCCCGAGCTCCACAGCAGGCAAAGAGCTGAGAGCAAAGCCCAGCACACAGTGCCCAAGCAAAGTGACTTTATCTAATGTTTTGCTTTTCCTTTCTACACATCTCAACCAGACTGTGAGCGAAGTAGACACCATTGTTTTCATTTCTCAGCCTATGATCTAGTCCTTCTCACCAAAACATTCTAGTTATCTTCAAACTAGCACACTGCCATGACCTGATTGGTCATTCTAGTGTCCAAAAGGCCATTAATCTCAGCCCACAGTTAATAAATAGGGGCACACAGGTAAGCAACGTGCTCTGACTCCATTGCTTCTGCTCACTCACGCTCAGGCCCCGTGCTTGGGCCCTCTTGCTCACAATCACTCACATTCAGGCACACTCACTGATTATAAGGTTTAGACTCACCAGCCTTTTGCTTATGCCTATGCTTATGCTGTTATTATGGAGACAGATCCTCCCGTAGTCTCCCAGCCAGCTGTGCACACTTGCACACCACGGCGATGAGTCATCAGGACTAGGTCCTGTATTGCCTGCCTTATCATTGCCTGGTAAGCGCCATTGCCGCCGAGTCACCAGGAAGCAGACCCCACACGATCGGCCTGCCAGCGAGTGTAAAACCGTGCTTAGACTGCAAGCATATATAACAAGCAGCTCTTTCAGTACAGTACTTTAAAGTGCTGTTAAACAAAGTAATTCACACCTTCATCAAGGCCTTTGGAAACTGCCGAGGAATCTGACACAAATAAGGTATTAATTTAATATTAATAACTTTCATATTTTCAAACAAGTTTTATAGTTGGGAAGATATTGCAGATATTTCTTCAGAAACTTGTCTTTCTGCTTCATATGTATGAAATGGTGAATCATGCCATGGAGTATAAATGACTTAGTGCATGCAATCTTAAAACATTTGCATTAACAAACCCAAGATAATGGGAAAAAAAACCCAAACACAGTATTCTAACTAGTCTAGAGTTTGATATTGCATTGACATAAGGAACTGTTATTGCCAGTAGCAAATGTAATATGTAAAATACAAATGGAAACAAAAATAGGAAGAGAAGATATACAGATTTGATTTTAAGAGAGNCCCCTACTCCTCTCAACCTTACCCCGGTGCCAAGGAAGAATGAAGGTTTGGCCAGGGGGTTAGGAAGCAAAGTGGGTTAGTCCAAAATGGAGCGTGAGGTTAGAGAGTAAGATGCAGCTCAGCCAGTTCCCCAGCAGCAGCCCCAAGTGAGAGTGATTATCTATGTTTTTATTTCTTGTTCTTGTATCTCTCAGTAAGCCTATGAGGGAAGTAGACATCACCATTGTTTTCCTTTCACAGCCTGTAATCTAGTCCTTCTCACCAAAACATTCTGGCTAGCTTCAAACTAGCATAGTTTTCTCTTTACTAATTCCTAGGATTTAAAAAGTGATGGAGCTCTTTGCATTCAAAACTCAGAAATTTCAGATGCTATGATCAATCCAATGGGTATTATGATAGATTTGGTTGTCTTTGAGGGACCAAATAGTAATAAGATAACTTATTTCTATTATGCATTGTTAGTGTTAGGCTGTACCACACTTTTGTCATCTGGACTGTGAGAAACCTTCAGGAGCAGCAGTTTATCTTGCACCTATGGTCAATCGTTCTGAAGAGAAAGTGAAAATGAACAGAAGACCATCTTCAACGCCTGAACAGCCTGAAGCTTTTGATCCATACTCCAGAGCAACACTTGGTATTTTAAGCTGTGGTTTAGTTAAATTGACATTGAGAAACTAAATTTGACTTCAAGTATGTGTAGTTGTGTGATACTTTATACAATGGTGATGAAAATAACAATGTGTTTTTACATTTATACTGTGAATTTCATTCCTTTGGAGCTGTCAAGTCTTGTGCAAAAGCCTGTAGTCTTAAAAAGAGTACTCCACATAAAGCACTCTTGGTCTTGTGTTCTTTTTATCCTTCCTGTAGGTAAGAAATCACACTAGGTCCTGTATTGCCTGCCTTGACAGGGCAGTTCATTCTCTCCCTAGACAGGGCTTTTGATAATACATCCCTAGTGGGATTATGTATGTATATAGTTGTTTTCTTAGAGCAGATGGAATGTGAAAATGTCTTGGCAGATTATTTAATGTTTACTCATAGATGTTACACATATCTCATCCTCAGTGTTGCAGAAAATTCAGTGCATACTCTACAATATCTAATGTACATTTTAGTTTTGCAGGGGAGCACATATATTTATATTTATCTTAATGCCAATGACACACAAATAGTGGTTGTAGTTAATGAAATAATTATATACAGGGTGAGAAGCAAGGATTTTCTTGTATTTCCTTTGTTCGCACTGTTTACTCAAAAAGTAAGCAAAGTGCAAACCCAGTAATGACCAAAGCCTCTATAATAGGGACTGCAACTTGGTATCACTCAATAAGAACATTCTCTGCATTTAGAGCAGATTTGAGGGTGTTGATTTTGGAGGGGAGGTTTTTTTTTGTGTGTGTATGTGTGTTTCCTCTTTCTGTGATCCGATTCACACATCATCAGGATTGTACCAAAGTAATCTATTTATATAAGCCACATACATTTCATTAGATTAATTTGAATACCTCTAAATTATGTTTTTGGAGTGCATAAGTAAAGTGAGCCATGGAAGCAGATGAGGACAGAAGACAAACAGCAAAGGGAGAGAAGATCAGTCATCTCCATTTGCTATCTCAGAGAGAATGCCCCTTAAAGTGTTTGAAGAAAACAGGCTGGAAAGTATGACAGCTTAGCTGCATACGTATCTTGATTGCAGCCTGAGCTAATGTTTTATCTTTTTCATGCTTACACTTAACACCAAAACTAAATTTGAAAGTCAGACAGATAACACTAAAAAGGAAATTAAAATGGCTGATTAGTATTTCAGAAAAACTCTACAGGATACAAGCAAGGTCTCCAACTCACTTTGGTTTCACTTTAACACATTGGGCTAAACGTCTTTCCAATCATTTCTAGATGCACAGAAAATCTCCCTTCTAGTGTGCAGCACTTCTTTTTTTCTTTCAATTTTCTTTGCCAGAAGAGCCACAAACAAGGTCAGAATAATGGCACATCTCCTCAGCAAAACATAATGAGATACATGCCACTGTTCAGGGTCTTCTCTAATTAAGCAAGCAGCATCCTTGATCTCCATGTGGAAAAAGGAGCTACTAAGGATGAGACTCATTATGGCTTCATTAACATGTCCTGAAATTTAGCATGCCATCTGTCTATCATCTGTTACAGACTCTATATAATTTATGGCTAGAGAAGATGAAAATGGAGATAGGTAAATGTCACCATGCTTTATGCTAGGAGTCCAGTCAGAACTTTTCCAAGGGTTGCTCCCTGGAACAACAAAACATTTCCAAACAGAGTATTTAAACTCTTAATACTTCATTTAAATACTTCATACTTCAATATGTCATATCCTTCCATTCATATGAATAATTTCTGAACTTCAGAAGATATTTAGACATTTAAGAAAGTAAGAAAGAAATCAGTGGTGTAAGGTTTTGGGGTTTTTTGTTTGCCTTGAAGTGTAGCTGGAGAAAGAACAACCGCCTCCCTTTTATGTGACCGTCACAGCGTGGTAGATTATTTTATAAACCAGGGTGAATTTTATCTGCCCTACATTCTTTTCCATGTGGGAGGTCTTAGCTATTTTGGGACAAAAAATGATTCAACTTTCATCCATTTTGTGAAAACTAGGTTATTTTGCCAGAAATAGTCTAAAGACAGATTAAGTTTAAAAGGTAGCAGAGATGATGAGCAGAGATGATAACTCATCTTTACAGAATGTACTTACCGGAGGTACAAACATCTGATTCCAGTTTTTAATTCAATGTTATAACAATTTCTTTCAAAGCTGTTGAGGCCTTTTGCCCTTTTGAGAGTAGTGTTCTCAGCTCTCACATTTTTAAATACTTTACCAGAACAGTGTATTTTACAAGTTTCTACAATAATCACATATTTTTCACACTGAGGATAGAATTCAAAAGTGTGGACATCTAAGTTTAGATGTCTGAGTTGTAGCCGACAGGGTATGTTGTAGCCAACAGAAAAAAAAATGTTTATAATGGAAGAACTCCTCACTTTATCCTGAAGAAGACTTGGACAGATGAACAGTTGACTAGACAGGATCAATTATATTTAGTGTTCCATTATTAACAGTGGGAGTTGATCTGTAGTCACTCCTCTTCAGGCATGTCTACAGCCTGAAGCTTTGAATACCGTTGATGAGAAGGAAAAAGTGAACTAAAAAATCTATTTCAGAAATTCCTGAGGTTTTGAGACCTGTTGGAGAGAAAAGGAGACTTAGTTTTGGTCTTCCTTATTTGAGGAGTGGTCTGACTATGAAGTTGTGTGAAAAGGCAGAAAAAAATGACAAATCTTGCTGCTCCGTGCAAATTTCTATTGGTTTATGGAGATAAGGATTTTTAATTAGGAAGAAAGGGATAGTATAGAATAAAATAGAATAGAATCAACCAGGTTGGAAGAGACCTCCAAGATCATCCAGTCCAACCTAGCACCCAGCCCTAGCCAGTCAACCAGACCATGGTACCAAGTGCCTCATCCAGGCTTTGCTTGAACACCTCCAGGGATGGTGACTCCACCACCTCCCTGGGCAGCCCATTCCAATGCCAATCACTCTCTCTGCCAACAACTTCCTCCTAACATCCAGCCGATTCGTCCCCCGGCACAACTTGAGACTGTGTCCCCTTGTTCTGTTGCTGGTTGTCTGGGAGAAGTGACTAACCCCCACCTGGCTGCAACCTCCCTCCTTACTGTGTCCCAATCTTTCCCTTCAGATCTGAATGTATTTTTTCTCAATTAGTTTTTCTTTAGAATTATTGAATTCTTGTCAATGTTTCTTTCCAAAACCATAACATCTAATACTGCATTCAGGATTTAGTTGAAAAGTAAAGTGAAGAGTTCTAATTAGTATCTACATTTCTTTGTCTAGGCGAGATTAGGACTTATTTCTTTCACAAACAGACATTAAGGAAACTAATTAGGTTGTTTGGATTCAGATCGTATATGGTTATGTTCTGAAACTACTTCATACCCAAACATAAATCTCAGTTGTGGAGAAATGGGAGAGTTTCAGGATTTTATTAGAGAGACGAATGTAGAAACTCTAGCCTAATTTTTCTCCTACTCCACTGGGAAGAGTAGAGCAGTGCTCTACTATTTTTTCCCCCCACATTGTCAGTCTCTTTGTCTGAGTTTTAGTCAAAACAGAACTAATTCTGTTCCATGATTTTACTTTTCAGCTCAGTCTTTTCTAAGTAACCACACTTTCTGCAATTAAATGGCTTTTTTTTTTTTTTTTGCAGACAATGCCTGTTTCTAGAAGTGAGAATGCTCAACATTTATATTTACTACTAATTATTGATAAGCAGATCGTGGTCACCACTGAATATTGTATACTGCACTGGGGATGCAGAAAGTCATCCAGTCACATTCCATATTTATATATATCTGTGTACCTATCTATCTCAACACGAGGGAGGTTATTCTTCCCCTGAACTCAACACTGGTCAGGCCACACCTTGAGTACTGTGCCCAGTTCTGGGCTCCTCAATTCAAGAGAGATGTTGAGGTGCTGGAACGTGTCCAGAGAAGGGCGATGAAGCTGGTGAAAGGCCTGGAACACAAACCCTATGAGGAGAGGCTGAGGGAGCTGGGGGTGTTTAGCCTGGAGAAGAGGCAGCTTACAGGGGACCTCATTGCTGTCTACAAGGGAGGCTGTAGCCAGGTGGGGGTTGGTCTCTTCTCCCAGACAAGCAGCAACAGAACAAGGGGACACAGTCTCAAGTTGTGCTGGGGAAGGTCTAGGCTGGATGTTAGGAGGAAGTTCTTGCTAGAGAGAGTGATTGGCATTGGAATGGGCTGCCCAGGGAGGTGGTGGAGTCACTGTCCCTGGAGGTGTTCAAGAAAAGCCTGGATGAGGCACTTAGTGCTATGGTCTAGTTGATTGGACAGCGTTTGGTGATAGTTTGGAGTGGATGATCTTGGAGGTCTCTTCCAACCTGGTTGATTCTATGATTCTATGGTCTCCAGTTCATAACAATTCTATAATCATCATTACTTTTGTCATTTAGCTATGCCAAGACAGGGGCTAGCTTCACAGTAAGATCACTGAGTAAAAATAAGGTACCACCCCACTTACATACCAGCTGCTAATGCTTGTTTTGAACACGTTGCACATGTTGTAGTTCCAACAAAACATATTAGAGGCAGTATGAGTGATGATTTTGTAATTAAAATCTCATTTTCATGCATATTGAGCCATATCCTAGAAATAAATCATAGAACATGTAGCACCTCAACATTGCTTGGTGGGTTTTAAATATTTGTATGCAATACTCAATGAGAGTCCTGAAGCTTTTTGTGATATATATGCACACCTAGAAGCTGTTTATTGTATGACAGAAATGAACAGAAATTATTGTCTTGATACTGATGTGACTTACAAGTCAAATGTGTTGAACATAACATTTCCATTGGAAAATAACTGTAATTAGTAAGACCAAGAATGCCTTCAGGCTTTTAGCTTGCATACCCCAAGTGAGTTTCAACATGGTATTAGGACACTGCTATTACCAGATGACAGCTATTCATTACACTTTCAGTTACCACAAAACAAGACACTCAGCATGTAGACAGTGACAGGAAAGTGAATACTCCATCTTCACAACCTGGAAAATAGGTCTGCATGCAGCTGTTGCCACAGGAGGATTAATTCTTCTTCAGATTCTTTTCTGTTCTTGTCAACCTCACTTGACATGTTGTCATGCTATGAAGAGCAGCACGTAAGAGTGCTTTTGTGCACAAAAGAGAGTTCACTTGCTTTGGGTCAGCTTTTTAAAACCTTAGGAGGTGAAGAAAAGGGACCTGCTCAGCTGAAGAGTATAATAATACTTGCTTTATGATGAGGTAAATATATTTTAATTCCCTTTCCCTTTCCCTTTCCCTTTCCCTCTCCTCTCCTCTCCTCTCCTCTCCTCTCCTCTCCTCTCCTCTCCTCTCCTCTCCTCTCCTCTCCTCTACTCTCCTCTCCTCTCCTCTCCTCTCCCCTCCTCTCCTCCCCTTAATTTTCATAGAAAAAAATGTCCTGGGTGGTTTTTTTTGGTCTATTGTGTGTATTGGTATGTTTTGATAAATATATAACTAGGTATTTCTCTACTTTCTTTTGTCATCCTTGCTTTCCTGGAAAATCCCACAGGAACATGTTTTATGAAGAGCAGTAACTAAACCCAAAATAACTGAGACTAATAGAAACAGAATTCAAATTACAAAATCTGAAACAGATCAACCAAATTATGTTTCAATAATGATGCCTCTGCTGCCAAGAAATGCATACAGTTATTTGAATTTTTTAGCAATTTGTTATAAGTTGAAAATCATATACAAGTGTAGCTTACACCAGAGTTTAGTGTTTCAAAAATCAGTGAAGCAAGATGCTTTCACACAGTCTCACAGTATCACCAAGGTTGGAAGAGACCTCACAGATCATCAAGTCCAACCCTTTACCACAGAGCTCAAGGCTAGACCATGGCACCAAGTGCCACGTCCAATCTTGCCTTGAACAGCTCCAGGGACGGCGACTCCACCACCTCCCTGGGCAGCCCATTCCAGTGGCCAATGACTCTCTCAGTGAAGAACTTTCTCCTCACCTCAAGGTTAAATTTCCCCTGGTGTAGCTTGAGGCTGTGTCCTCTTGTTCTGGTGCTGGCTGCCTGAGAGAAGATAGCAACCTCCTCTTGGCTACAACCACCCCTCATGTAGTTGTAGACAGCAATAAGGTCTGCCCTGAGCCTCCTCTTCTCCAGGCTAAACAATCCCAGCTCCCTCAGCCTCTCCTCATAGGGCTTGTGCTCGAGGCCTCTCACCAGCATTGTTGCCCTTCTCTGGACGTGTTCAAGCATCATCTCAATGTCCCTCTTAAACTGGGGGGCCCAGAACTGGACTTTTGTTCTCTTTACTTTTTTTGTTTTTTTTAAACAGCAGCTCTACTTCAGTGGAAAGCTCAGGGCAGAAGAGCTACTTTGGATACTCTACTAAGTGGTTAGATAACAGTCCTTGCATTTGTGTTTCCTAATGCTTTTTGCTTGTAATTCAAGTAATACAGCATTTCATTAAATGTAAATGTCATGTAAAACACTTTAGACATTCAACTGTATTACGAGACACACAGGCAGTAAGTCAGTTGTTTCCCATGAAGCCAAGAGGAAAAAAAGTAATTTAAATGAATCCGTTACAGGTAAGGACACTTGCTGGAAATCTGCTGACACAATGAAATCAATCTTAAATTAATGTAGTGTTAAATTGTTTAGTCTGAATAAACAGCTGTTCAAGAAAAGACTGGATGAGGCACTCAGTGCCATGGTCTAGTTGACTGGAGAGGGCTGGGTGCTAGATTGGACTGGATGATCTTGGAGGTCTCTTCCAACCTGGTTGATTCTATGGTTCTATGATTCTATTCTGATTTGGTTAAATAAGGTCAGCTCTGAATATGACTGTGTTGTGCAAGGTACTGCACACATAAAATTCATAGTTTATTGGTACCTGTCACAACCTGGTTATTGTGTACCAATCCTGGTCAGCAGAGAGGGCCATGCTAAGATCTGAATGATTCCCTGGGAGTAAATAAAAGCAAAGAGAAGTCAAACGACTGAGGAATTTGGTTTATTACATTGGAGAGCAGAGAGAAAATGGGAAGGAAAAGGAGAGGGAAAACTAGAGAAAGAAAGAGAAGTTGGGAGGGAGAGAGAGAGAATCGAAAAGCAAAGGAAGGGCTATCATGGTTCCCTGGATTCAGATCATAGAGCTGTCACAGGAACACTCCCAAGTGCTTGGCAGCAGGCATGTATTTTGAAAATCAGGTCCTCCATGACAATGGTGGAAATAGAGCAGTGCAGTGTTGGTAGAACAGTGTGGGCAGTCAGTGGGGCCACACAGGTAGTATGGAGCAGAGAATAATGGGAGCCGGGGGGGCAGGGAGCTGGTGGATAGTGTGGGCAGTGAGGAGCAGAGGGAATGGTACAAAGATTATCCAGTCCAACCCTCAACCCAGCGCTGAAGGATCAACACTGAACCATGTTCCCAAGCTCCAGATGTACACATTGCTTGAACACCTCCAGGGATAGTGACTCCACCACTGCCTTGGACAGGTCATTACAAAGTTTGATAAACTGTTCTGTGAAGAAATATTTCCTAATATCCAGCCTGAATCTCCTTTAGTGCAGCTTGAAACCATCTCTTCTAGTCCTGCAGCTTGATACCAAGGAGAAGAAGCTGGTCCTCTCCTTGTTCCAACACCCCTTTAGGTAGAGCGATGAGGTCTCCCCTCAGCCTCCTCTTCTCCAGCCTGATCAACTCCAGTTCCCTCAGACAATCCTAGTAGGTCATGTGTTCCAGGCTCTTCAAAAGACTCATTGCCCTTCTCTGAACACATTCTAGCACTTCAGTGTCCTTCTTGTAGTGGTCTCTTAGTGGCATGTCAAAAACTTAGACTTGGTTTCATTAAAATGGAAGAGTTATGGAGAGAGTGAGGTCTTTGTCTCAGAGTTTTCCCTCTTCACCTCATGTGGATAAGCAGCAGTAGCAGTTCACCAATAAAAACAGATGAAAAGAGGAATTCCCACATGTACCAAACAGTGTTGTGAGTATCCGATATGTTCCTACGTCCTTGGGAAGTTCCTTCCATTTTTAAGCAGGGTATTACCGCTACTTTTGGATTTATCTTTTCCAAATACTCTATTCTGTAACTATTACTATCATGAAGATATCCCACAACTGAACCTTTGTAACTTTTGTATCATATTATGAGGGAGGAGGAGCGAATAAATAAATAAATAAATCTATTTATAAATTTCTCACCTTATTTCCCCCTTATAACCATCCCCAAGTCTTATTTAGCATTGAAATCAATGGCTTAGTTCTCACATACTTGTAGAGAGGAAGTATGAAAGAATTGCAGAATCCAGTTCTGAGAATCTTTGTATCTGTGAATTATTTAATTTACCATCTCTCACGTCCTTACATGACATATTAGCTTTTCCAAAGTAGCTAGAAATAGTTTTACTGCACTGTCTCCATGCCCACATAACCTTGAACTTCTTAAAACTGGAGTCTCAATATCTTTGGTGCATTTTGTGCTAAAATTTGTACTACTATCCAAAGCAATAACTTCAAGATGTAAATAAGGGAATAAAAATATAATCACACTAATCCCTCTTAAGCAAAATTCTACTGATAGAAAATTCTGTTATCTTTCTATGAATACTGACACATAGTAAATATTTCTTTTTCTTCATTCTCTGTATCTATTATTCAAACCTCAATGAATCTCCTTGGTAAAATTCTCTTTTCAAGTGTTATCATGTTATGGAGGCAGGAATTAATTAGGCCGAGTCAGGAATATATACAAGTAGAGTTATTTCATTTTCCCAAAAACCCATCCCCAAAACTAGATACAGAAGATAATTTACATTTAATTAGCACGTTCGTTCTTAGTTGGTTGAGAAGATCTATACGGATGCCAGATAGACTTGACTAATTTGAAGTCAGGAGTTGGAAAAGGCTTGAGCTATTAAATATAGCATTCCCCCACTATCAAAATAAGGCTGAGTCCAAAGCTACTCACGACAGAGTGCGCTGGCTTGAAAGAAGGATGATTCAAAGGTCTGTCCCGTGGTCTTTTCAGAAACTTCCAGGGTCATTAAAGAGCGATAAAGCTGCACAATAAGGTGCTTAAGGTGAAGTCCCTCAGAGCTTGTCTTCAGAACGTCAAAGGCTCCCTGTGTAGAAGCTACCCAGGTGGGGGGGAGAAGAACTCCAAGGCAGGCACACCAAGGCGGGAAGTGCTCCCAATATTTATACCCTTCCTAGACAAAGAGCAGAGTTACCACTTCCTAGGCGTGAAAAGCACACAGCCAATCCCCAGCCGAGTCCAGCGCGGGCCCGGCACGGGGCACCCCTCGTGCTGAAAGGGTCCCCCTGCTCCCTCCCCTTCACACCTGCAGGGCAGGGGGAAACAGGTCTTTTCGTGCCTTTTTCCTCTCTCATTCAAACCACAGAGGGAGAGGAAATTTTAGGGTGCACGGGACCTCCAGGATATATCACTGAATGTTTATTTAATGGCTCAAAAAGGGTAGCCAATGTTATGCAACTAAGTCACATAATGCACTGTAAAGTTGTTTCTAAAAATATTAGACAATAACTCAAAGTATTGAAATTCTTTTACTAGCCTCTATTTCTGATGTTAGTCAGTGTCTTCACAATGACTAGAGAAAAGTTACTCAAAGTAAAGTCAGTTTCAAAAATAAACATTAATTATTTTTTCCACAAGGAGTCTGCTTGAGTAGCCTGTGACAGACTAGCACCTCAGATCCCTTATGCTGATTTTGACTCATAAGACTTCAAGGACTCTATCAGCCTCTCCACGATGGAGATACAAACTTCTGCACTGCTCCAGATGCAAAAGAAAATTCTACTTCATCCTCTTCTTCTACTCCTGCACTTATAAAAAAGCTTCTATCCTCCAATCTGCACATCAAGCTCTGTCTTCTCTTTGTTTCCTAGGCTGCTTGTATTGTGTCCAACCCTTTTGCCTTAGATTTTATGATCACATTTATGTTTTACGAATTTTAATCCCATGACATTGCCCCAAGGCCTTACCACCTGTTCTTTGACTTATCTGCAAGCTGTTATCACCATCCCCTGACATATCTAATTTAAAACTTTCCTTACAAGATTAGCAAATTGCTGGAAAAGGTGCTCTTGCCCTTCTTTGTTAACTGAGCCCTGTATCTTGTTAGCAGTTCTTTTTCCTCAGAGGTGGAATCGTGATAAAAATAGCCAAGTCCTGCCTGTAGCACCAGCCAAAGCCAGTTGATAGCTTATAGGATGCATTTGTTCCTAAACAAGCCCTGCCACTTCACTTACCAGATCAAGCCCTTCTCAGCATTTCCATCCATCACCTTTGACCCCAAGACTGTGTCAGTCATTTTTGGTTTCTTCCAGCTCTTCATTGCCAGTGTGACTGTTCATGGAGATGACCAGGAGGGTTGGCTTCAAAGGCCAGATGAGTTTCATCATCAGCATTCTGAATTTGCCACTCTGTAAGCAGCACATGGCCAAGAAAGCCAATGACATCCTGACTTGTATTGGAAACATTGTGCCAGCAGCAACAGGGAGGTGTTCATCCCCCTGTACTCAGGGCTGGTGAGGCTGCACCTCAAGTACTGTGTCCAGTTCTGGGCCACTCACTACAAAAGGGACATTAAGGGGTTGGAGTGTGTCCGGGGAAGAGCAACGAGGCTTGTGAAGGGCTTTGAACACATGACCTACAAGGAGTGTCTGAGGGAACAGACAGATTTATTGGTGAACTGCTACTGCTGCTTATCCACATGAGGTGAAGAGGGAAAACTCTGAGACAAAGACCTCACTCTCTCCATAACTCTTCCATTTTAATAAAACCAAGTCTAATTTTTTGACATGCCACTAAGAGACCACCACAAGAAGGACACTGAAGTGCTAGAATGTGTTCAGAGAAGGGCAATGAGTCTTTTGAAGAGCCTGGAACACATGACCTACTAGGATTGTCTGAGGGAACTGGAGTTGATCAGGCTGGAGAAGAGGAGGCTGAGGGGAGACCTCATCGCTCTACCTAAAGGGATGCTGGAACAAGGAGAGGACCAGCTTCTTCTCCTTGGTATCAAGCTGCAGGACTAGAAGAGATGGTTTCAAGCTGCACTAAAGGAGATTCAGGCTGGATATTAGGAAATATTTCTTCACAGAACAGTTTATCAAACTTTGTAATGACCTGTCCAAGGCAGTGGTGGAGTCACTATCCCTGGAGGTGTTCAAGCAATGTGTACATCTGGAGCTTGGGAACATGGTTCAGTGTTGATCCTTCAG
>WAAF01005167.1:35704-77291 GCA_013400475.1 Tricholaema leucomelas | reverse complement strand
TACACATGTATAGAGAACACAGTTGGTTTTTTCTATATACATATATTTATATATTTATTCTTTTATCTATATATTTATTTTATATATTCATTCAGTATAAATGCTTTTCCTAGCTACCAAATATGAACATCAGCCTTATTTGTTAAACACTGAATCACTTTTTGACTGGGCTTGTATATAGTTTGGGGACAGGTGCTCAGGAAAAATAAAATCATTCTATTTTTATAATTCCTGACTTGGCCACATTAAATCCCTGCCTTCATGACACTCCCTACAGAAAAGTGAATGCAAAGCACCAGTCTGAGACCAGATGTAGTTTATCCGTGCTGTAAATGAGCAACGGTGTGGAGATCNATTCTGCTTCAGTAATGGTTTACATGTTATTTGAAATTGTTCTAAGGATTAAACACTTGAGAGGAAGTATTATATGCAAATTTGGAGTCCCAAAATGATAGCTGAAGTTTTTCAAGCTCACATATCAGTAACAGCTTTCCTAAATTTAGGTTCTGGTTCTAAAAAGCTAAAATGTCAAGATTACTGAACGGTATCTTCATATGAAGTCATTACCCTCACCTTCCCCCTACCCCTCTCAACCTTACCCCAGTCCCAAGGAAGAATGGAGGTTTGGCCAGGGGGATTAAGAAGCAAAGGTGAATCAGCAAAGCAAATGGAGGGTGAGGTTAGAAAGCAAGATGGAGTTCAGCCAGCAGCCCCAGAGCTCCCCAGCAGGCGAAGAGCCGAGAGCAAAGCCCAGAGTGAAGAGAGTAAGTTCGAAGTGACTTTATCTTTTGTTTTGCCTTTCTTCTTTACACATCTCAGCGAGACTGTGAGCGAAGTAGACATCACCATTGTTTTCATTTCACAGCCTATGATCTAGTCCTTCTCACCAAAACATTCTAGCTAGGCTCAAACTAGCACACAAACTATGTTCTCAGCAGAGTATTTACCATCCTCCATACTTCTGGATTTACAATAAGAAGTTTGACCTAAATGAGGATGCAGTAAATAGAAAATACATGGAATAAAGAGCATTATGGTATCACCTTCCTTGTGCCCTACTCTTGTACCCTCTTTCTCATTACTTTCAGTGTTAGGCATAGGAATATTTCCGTTTTGAATGGATTACTTAATGAGCATCAAAGTGGAAAAAGATTGTTGAATGATCAGAAGGTTTTTACTATCATGCAATGCGCACAGATGTAGTGATACCGACTAAATGTCAGTATTTCATGGAGAAAATAGTAGTCCACATAACTGGTAGCCCGAGAAGGCACAGATCTGTTTGTGCTGTTCACATCCTTTGACAGTGAAACTCTCTTGGCTACAAAGAGATGTCCTTGTATCAGAGCAGCATACAGACATGTCCTGCTCGGTACCAGCAATTAAGCCATCTCTGTGTCCTTGCCTTTATCTAACAGTGCAGCAACAAGTTCTCAGCTCCTTTATATCTGACAGTTTAAATGATAGTAGAGTTGTCCTCTGTTAAGAAATCTTGTAAGAACTTAAAAGACCAACATGCTAGTGGTATCATTGCTGATGGCAACTGGGTACTGCCACCAAGATCTTTTGTTGTGATTATCCAACTGAGTTCATCCCTTATTATAAGGGATTAATGGATACAGTGGAATCTTGAACACCAAATTTAATGTGCAGTATGGCATGGCAGAGTAAACGCCTGTACTCTGGTCAGCTTGTTATGTGGAGTGCATAACTCCTTCTAGCTAGGACTACTACAGGCTAGAGAACAAATATCCTGCCAGCATTTTTGCAAGAAACATGAGCAAAGATAAAGTAAATTGGAGTCTACTTAAATAATCCAATTAATTTTAAAATATTTTCAATGTTTCCTCTTTTTATTTAGTTTGAATCTATTTGATTAATTGGTCAATGCACATTGGAAAGTGTTTTAAGATTATCTCATCTCACCAACATGCTTCAAATAAAATTTGAACTATACATAAAGGCATTTGTAAATGTTTGTAGTCACAGTCACAATCCTTGCTTCCTCAGTTGGAAGGTATTGTCCTATCAGTGNTTCCTGACTTGGCCACATTAAATCCCTGCCTTCATGACACTCCCTACAGAAAAGTGAATGCAAAGCACCAGTCTGAGACCAGATGTAGTTTATCCGTGCTGTAAATGAGCAACGGTGTGGAGATCAGCCCCACTCCAGCCTGGTTTTCTCTTCTGTCACTGTTTTTTTGCCAGTCAGTTGATCTTATTTGGAGGGTGAGGCTCTGAGATGGTTGTGGAGAGATGAAAAACCCAAGATGTGAAAGCAAACAAACCAAATGGCCCCAGAGATTTTTATATCACATTAAAGAAAACAAACTTTCTGTGGGAAGATAATGAATAGAACAGAATAGAATAGTATAGAATAGAATCAACCAAGTTGGAAGAGACCTCCAAGATCATCCAGTCCAACCTAGCACCCAGCCCTAGCCAGTCAACTAGACCATAGCACTAAGTGCCTCATCCAGGCTTTGCTTGAACACCTCCAGGGATGGTGACTCCACCACCTCCCTGGGCAGCCCATTCCAATGCCAATCACTCTCTCTGCCAACAACTTCCTCCTAACATCCAGCCTATACTTCCCCTGGCACAATTGTTTATCCCCTGAAGGTATTCTAAATACTGAGATTATTTTTCAATCCATTTAAATATTTCTTGCAAGATTGTGTTCAACACATTGTGTTTTGAATGATGGGAAAATGAACACATGATAATGGTAGCCTACCATTCTTATTGGATCACTGAAATCTTCTGAAATGGAGGTAAACTATTGCATTAAAGATATTAATATAAATATCAAGAGAAGCCATTGAAACAGATTCTGCTCTCCCATTCAACAGTTCAGTATTTTTGTTAAATATACAGGTGTTGAAATCAGTTTGGATATATTTACATATATTATATAAATATATTTAGATATATTTTAAATAAAAGCAAAATCTAAGTAATGTATTCCACATTCAGGATGAAAAAACTCCCTTTTATTGTTTTTGAGGACTAACAATATGAAATGCATTTTAATTGTTGAAACAATGTTGTAAAAGTTGTTGAAATAATAACCTTGAATCAAAACTAAAAGAGCAGCAACTGCCATTTCCACACGCTGGTTTCATAAGCTATAATCTTCTGTACTATAGCATCCTTTCCACCACAACAGAATTCATTTGTCTTTGCAATTTGCTAATAAAATAAAAAAGAAACATAATTTTGCTTCTTAGGTTTCACAGTGGCAGTGAAGCCAATCAATAATCCATATTGGTTCTTATGACCGTAAAATATTGAAGCAAAATATAAATGTAATGAATTAAAATTGAAGAGAATAACAATTCCTAATAACAGAAGAGAGAAACTGTACAGATGTTCAATTTCTGTATATTTTTAAAGGTAGTGACCTTTGGAGTGTCATAGCTTGTGCAAGGACCTACCTGTATTGCAGTCTAGCTTGTGCAAGTCTCCATGGGCAGCAAATTACACTTTCTGCTTCAATATATGTTTCCTTTTTGTACTTGTTTCAGTGAGTTATGCTGCTGTTTTTATTCTATCATGTGTAGTGTTGTGCCTAACATAAGAAATGTCAGAAAGGTTTTGGTGACTTATAGCGTTCTGGCATTCATAAACATCTTTATCTGTGGAATCGATACCAGCTTCCAGACTGATAACAGCAAGATATAACACCAAGCATGGACATGACTGTGACATAGCTCATTGGGGATCAACTGGAGGGGTCTGAGCTTAAGGGTAACTACCAAGCAGAAGTGAGGGGTCTTTGACAAGGCTCCTTGTAAAGCTCTCTCTCAAGGATTATGTTTTTTTTTTAAACATGGCTAGAAAGTTGCACTACATCAGAGTCATCCATGTACTTAGATAAGCAGACAGCTAAATCTCCAGACTTCAGAACTCCAGGAAGGTGCCCCCAGAATCCTGAGAGGGATGACTATGGATATGCTAAATATTAATTAAAAAGTACTCAACTTTACCAAGTAATTAGGTACTCATAAAGATGGGAAATTCCAAGCTTTTAGCTGACAAGTGCTTAGTAATTCTCTTTAGTAAATTTGAAGAACAGATAAAAAAAAAAAAAAAGATGGAAAAATGATGGAGCAGATCCTTCTAGAAGGCATCTCAAGGCACTTGGAAGAGAAAAAGGTTCTCAGGAGTAGTCAGCATGAATTTACCAAGGGGAAGTCATGCTTGACTAACCTGATAGCATTCTTTGATGACATAACTGAATTTGTAGATTCAGGGATACCAGTGGATGTAGTCTACCTTGAGCTTAGCAAGGCCTTTGACACCAATTCCCATGATATTCTAGTGAGCAAGATCAGAAAATGTGGGATGGAAGAGCAGACAATGAGGTGGATTAGGAACTGGTTACAAAGTAGAGTTCAAAGAGTGGTGATCAATGGCGCTAGGTCCAGCCAGAGAGCTGTAACCAGTAGAGTGTAGAGTCCCCCAGAAATCAGTGCTGGGTCCAGTCCTGTTCAACATCTTCATCAGTGACATTGATGAGGGCACAGAGTGTCTGCTCAGCAGGTTTGCTGATGACACCAAACTGGGAGGCTTGGCTGATACAACTGAAGGCTGTGAGGCCATCCAGTGAGACCTGGACAGACTGAAGAGCTGGGCACAGAGGAACCAAAGGAGGTTCAACAAGGACAAGTGCAAAGTGCTGCATCTGGGGAGGAATAATAAAATGCACCAGTATAGGTTGGGAGGTGACCTGTTGGAGAGCAGCCCTGTGGAGAGGGACCTGGGGGTCCTGGTGGATAACAAATTATCCATGGGGCAGCAATGTGCCCTTGTGGCCAAGAAGGCCAAAGGGATCCTGGGGTGTATTAGGAAGAGTGTGTCCAGCAGATTAAGGGAGGTTCTCCTTCCCCTCTGCCCTGGTGAGACCTTATCTTGAATACTGTGTCCAGTTTTGGGCTCCACAGTTTAAGATGGACAGAGATCTTCTGCTGGAGAAGGTCCAGCAGAGGGCCACAAGGATGATTAGGGGACTGGAGCACTGCCTTATGAGGAGAGGCTGAGGGACCTGGGGCTTTTTAGTCTGGAGATGAGAAGACTGAGAGGGGATTTAATAAATGCTTATAAGTATCTGAAGGCTGCCAGGGGGGACAGGCTCTGCTCACTGCTCCCTGTGATAGGACAAGGAGCAATGGGTGTAAGTTGCAGCACGAGAGGTTCCGCCTCAACACAAGGGGGAACTTCTTTACTGTAAGGGTCCCAGAGCACTGGAATAGTATATATATTGAATGTTACCTTGTAAGCCTTGCAACCTTTAGCACTTCTTATGCAGCACCAGAGCAGGAAATGCATACTCTTTAAATGATATACTACCAAAAAAAGTAACCCCACATCAAAGTAAAAAGCATCCCACCCCACCAACAAAACAAACAACCCAATCAAAACCACTGTCCCAGGTTGAGGCTATTGAGTTAAAAAATTTTTTCTGGGGGCAAGAAGATTGTTATTCAATCCCATAATTCTGCTATCTCTTTATAGACTGTCAACAAGGTCAGTTTGTCCTCCTTCCCTCCTCCTCCCTCCCTGTGTGTGTGGCAGGAGCCACTTTATCAGGAAGAACATGTAAGCAGTAGGCCTCTTTGAATGGTGGAGGCGTTGGTGGAGGGGGAGGATTGGAGTCCTGGAGAGTGTAGATTTAGTTTTGTTGGGATGGGGAAAAATTCAATGGGGTTTGCCATGGATGGGATAATTGCTTTATAATGTCTAGCTCTGTATGTTCTCTCTCTAAATATAATTCTGTATTTTTCTCTCCAAATTTGATTTGAGAGTTTAATTTCTGTCATCTCTCTAAAAAACCCACAACAGCCACCCAAACAAAAAAAAAAACACCCAAAACCCAAGCAAACAAACAAACAAAAAAAACCAAACCCAACTCTTTGGTGAACAGGCACAAGATCAAAACTCTGTTTCAGGACTTCTTTGAAAGTAAATTGAATTTTAACAAATTGCCTTTAGTGTGAGAGCTTAGAAACATTGGAATGGGCTGCTCAGGGAGGTGGTGGAGTCACCATCCCTGGGGGTGTTCAAGCAAAGCCTGGATGAGACACTTAATGCCATGGTCTAGTTGACTGGCTAGGGCTGGGTTCTAGGTTGGACTGGATGATTTTGGAGGTCTCTTCCAACCTGGTTGACTCCTATTCTATTCTGTTCCGTTCCGTTCCGTTCCATTCCATTCCATTCCATTCTATTCTATTCTATTCTATTCTATTCTGTTCTCTAAGTTCTAATTGAAGTGCAGTAATATTCATTGAGTGCTGTACTGTTCCAGCACTGTACATCTGTCACAACTGCACAAATGTACACCTTTTGAATTGTTCTGGATTCTCCTTGTAAACAAGAAGCAGATAACAAATCCTTCATATCACACAGTGACATTAAATGTTGTCACACCAACAGTAGCATGTATAAACTGTCACAACTTAAAGACTTATCTAAACAAGACAAAAATCAGGCAGATTTTTCATGCAGACTATCCACCTGGGTTATATGTGCATTTTGTTTTTTCTGTGAGTAGCAAGGAAAGCACGCTGGTAAAAACCGCATTTGTTGGACTGTACAGTGTGACAGGTTGCTGCAGGAAGCTGTGGGAGCCCAGAATGTACTGAGTTTCTAAAAGGAGCTGGATGTTTGTGAAGATAAAACACACGTCCATATTTATGGTTAGTAGCATAGAATCAATCAACGAGGTTGGAAGAGACCTCCCAGATCATCCAATCCAACCTAGCACCCAGCCCTATCCAATCAACTAGATCATGGCACTAAGTGCCTCATCCAGGCTTTTCTTGAACACCTCCAGGGATGGCAACTCCACCATCTCCCTGGGCAGCCCATTCCAATGCCAATCACTTTCTCTATGAAGAACATCCAGCCCATACCTGCCCTGGCACAGCTTGAGACTGTGTCCTCTTGTTCTCTTGCTGGTTACCTGGGAGAAGAGAGTGACCTTCACCTAGCTATAGCCTCCCTTCAAGTAGTTGTAGACACAGGTTGGACTCTGATCTTAGAGGGCTTTTCCAACTTAAACAATTCTATGATTCTGAGGCACCTTAAAGATCACAGTATCACAGTATCACAGTATCACCAAGGTTGGAAGAGACCTCACAGATCATCAAGTCCAACCCTTTACCACAGAGCTCAAGGCTAGACCATGGCACCAAGTGCCACGTCCAACCTTGCCTTGAACAGCTCCAGGGACAGCGACTCCACCACCTCCCCGGGCAGCCCATTCCAGTGTCCAATGACTCTCTCAGTGAAGAGATGAGATCCTCTGTCTCTGTGCTGTGTCTTACAGTGTCACCCAGGGCTTGCTCTAGTGCTGCTGGCCTTGCAAAGACAAAAGAAAAAAAAATAGCAGAGCAAGGCAAACCCTACAAGACTCTGTGAAGCCAAACTTCTCATCTGAACTGTTTCCGATGTCTGTGGCCAGGTGTTATTGTTGAAAAACACTTGGACATAATCTGCTTCAAGGAATCCACAGTCATTAGGAAAAAAAATGTACTCAGAGTGGTTAGATTATTGCTGTCACTGCTATAGCTTTCATGTAGGGTGCTATTGTGAACAAGGTGACTCACTGGCAAACAGAACCCCTGTGTTGGGCAGGTATATGCTCTGAGCTGGAATAGAGGTTATTACAGAAGTAATGTTAAAGCCTACATTCTCTGGTATTTCCACCCACGCTATAATTGATCGAGGTTAAAGTGATGGTAACGGCAAGGAAAGCCTTGTAATTTCAAGACTTTGCTTTTTAACTGGATACTGCTCATAGATACATTTTGTCTTCCTATTTTGGACCAAGACCTGTCTGATGGTTTGAGTGTTCCCCGCCCCCCCCACCCTTTAGAAATCACCCAGACTAGACTCAGCTGGCTCTGGAAATTTGAATGAAGCTTATATTTACAGCTGGCACAGTTTACAAGCAGATATTTACAGTATATACAGTTATAGACAGAAATACACAAGGTAAAAAGGTAATACAGACACAACTCCCCTCCTAGAAACCTGAGTCCCCAGGAGGGGCTCTCAACCACCCACTCACCTTCCCCCTACCCCTCTCAACCTTACCCCAATCCCAAGGAGGAATGGAGGTTCGGCCAAGAAGATTAAGAAGCAAAGGTGAATCAGCCACAAAAGCAAATGCAGGGTGAGGTTAGAAAGCAAGATGGAGTTCAGCCAGCAGACCGAGCTCCCCAAGAGGCAAAGAGCTGAGAGCACAGCCCAGCACGCAGTGCCCAAGCAAAGTGCAGAGCAAAAGTGACTTTATCTTTGTTTTGCCTTTCTTCTTTACACATCTCAGCAAGACTGTGAGGGAAGTAGACCTCACCATTGTTTTCATTTCACAGTCTATGATCTAATTCTTCTCACCAAAACATTCTAGCTAGCTTCAAACTAGCACAACCTGTTCTGGATATATTGCTTGCAGTGCATTCAAGGCTCTGCAGAGAGATCTCGGTGTACAGTTTGGTCATATCATCAGCAAAATCTTTTCCACAATGAGCACTGCAGTATTTGTTGCCAGTGGCACACAGTAAAGTTTATTTTTGTTACAGCCTGAGGTGCCTTTCCACAGAAAATCAACATTTGTCATTTTCTTTTCTGTGATGTATTCTGTCTTGCTGTTTCAGTCTTGGCATGATTGATGGAACTGTGTGTGACGTCTCACATCACCCACTGTAATAGGTGACCAAAATGAGGATTTGTGAAGATTAAAATAAAACAACAAAGTCAGGCTTTTAGGCATAGATTTAAGACAGGAAGAGAATATTTTTCCCATGAAAAACCTTTGTAAAATATTTTCTGGTCAGCAGCTATTAGAGAAAAAATCTTTTGAATATCAGGAACGTTCAGAGGCAGGGAGGGAGTTTCACAGAATCAGAGAACTAAGCTCTAGGATCATCGAATCCAACCTATCACCTAACCCTTATAATTAACTAAACCATGGCATTAAGTGCCTCATCCAGCTTCCTCTTAAACATGTCCAGGGATGGTGACTCCACCACCTCCCCAGACAGCCCATTCCAATAGGCAATCATTCCTAATGTCCAGCCTAAACCTGCCCTGGCACAGCTTGAGATTCTTTCCCCTTTTTCTTTTTTTTTTTGCCATGGTCACTGGTTGCCTGGGAGAAGAGACCAACCCCCACCTGACTACGACCTCTTTCAGGTAGCAGTAGAGAGCAATAAGATCTGCCTTGAGCCTCCTCTTCTCCAGAATGAACAATCCTAGCTCCCTCAGGCTCTGCTCATGGGGCTTGTGCTCTAACCCCCTCACCAGCCTTGCTGCCCTTCTCTGGACACGTTCAAGCACCTCAACATCTTTCTTAAATTGAAGGGTCCAGAATACTAACTCAAGTTCATCGATTAGCTTAAGACAGAGTTCAGGTGAGGTGCCTCTCTATGACTATTACATTCAAAAAACAAGGTTAGGGGAAGACCCTATCATTTGTGAAAATTATATAAATTACTGCAGAGCAGCTCCTTTCCTTGAAGGTCAAAGCTCAGTGGGATTTTGAAATGTCAGCAGTATAGAAACAAATACACTTTTGAAAACATTTTTCTTTAGTAGCTCGTTTCCTCACACAACAATGCTATAACTGTGCACCTAATGAAACTCTAAGGTGAAGAACAATAAAAATATATGCCACTTTCTCAAGAAGAGGAACATTTTCTTCTGTTTTCATTTACCAGTGCTGCTTATACAAAATTATTTTAACTGAAATGTGATAACACTGATAATAAGCTTTATTTTTTTTTCTTCCTGTAATAAACTGCAGTTTCAACTTTTTATTTCCAGTTTTCCAAGAATGAGGTAATAACTTACATGTTTATATTTTGTGCTTTAATTTTATTATCACTGTCTACAATCATTGGGTAATAACATTTCCCCCCCCCCCCCCAAGCTGAAATACAGTCAAATGTCTTATCTTGCCAAGGAAAATCTGTTGAGAGTAAGGGGAGAAGTTTATTCATAACTTAGAATCATAGAATCAATCAACCTGGTTGGAAGAGACCTCCAAGATCATCCAGTCCAACCTAGCACCCAGCCCTATCCAGTCAACCAGACCATGGCACTAAGTGCCTCATCCAGGCTTTTCTTGAACACTTCCAGGGATGGTGACTCCACCACCTCCCTGGGCAGCCCATTCCAATGCCAATCACTCTCTCTGGCAAGAACTTCCTCCTAACATCCAGCCTAGACTTCCCCCAGCACAACTTGAGACTGTGTCCCCTTGTCCTTGTGGCCCCTATGTTTACTTCTATGCATATACAGAGTAATATACATATCTTAGACAAATATGTCTGGCTAAGAGACAGCATGGGCTGGATGAATAGGGAGAGGAACTGGTATGGAGTGTGGAAATGCTTTGCTAGGGGAAGAACAGAGTATCCTGGTAATCATAGTATATGTAAGCTCATAAAACTATGTACAATGCAAATGACATTCATTCAGTGTGTCCTGTAACAAATCTGGATTATGAACTGACACACTGTATGGCACTGTAACCTTGACCAGATCATAAGAAGCACTATACCCACATGCTGCATATTGAAAGTAAGATAATTCATTCAAATTACCTGCATTGCAGCTAAGCAATTCTTAAACTCCTCCGAAATCTTCAGCATTTAATGTACCTCCCAGCCATGTAGAAAGCCAGTTGTCACAAAATCTTGTAATTAATTTCTCATGCAGTACACTGGAGACAGACAATTACTGTCAGTGCTCACTACTGCAGTTTTTATCATCTAGAACAAAAGGTGCAGGTCTGGCTTTGGATTTTTTCACTTCCTTTTTCTTTTTCTTTTCCTTTTTTTTCTCCCCATTTTTACCCCTTTAGGGGAGAAAACAGTGAGAGCTTTGTCAGCCTTTTTAGCCATGAACCTTAAGAACTCACTCAGTTTTACAGCCTTAATATCTTTGCAGCGCTATAAATAAGGATCTGTTTTCCCAAGGTAGGGAGCATTTCAGAAGCAGATACAAAAGAGGGAAGAAAAAAGAGAAAGCAAGCACACAACAGTAGTTCAGATTGGGCAATCACCAGCCTAACCCTTTTGACATTGAGCTGGCAGCTTGCTATAAATTATCATTTAGTTGAATTGTATCTGATATGCAAAGGTAATTTAGACAGAAGAATTGCACGGCGTCTTTTCTAGCAGTGAGAGTGACCTTATTTTGCCAAGTTATTGTAACTTAAGTGGTCAGATCTGCAGTACCAAATGTTGCAGTTGTTTCTCTTTATTAATTGATGCTTCAGAATGAAATTCACAGGGCAAGTGGCTAGCTAAGGCTTTTGTATTTTATTTATCAGCACAAAAAAGCTCTCTGTTAGTTTCTGTTTACTGAAGTGTCTTGTATTTTCTTTACAAGAAAAATAAATGCCCTTCACAACCACTTCTACTGTACTGCTGTACATCCCTGTGCATCATAAGGTTTGACGTGTTATGCTCCCATTTTCAAGTGTGTGTTTCAACCTTGTTCTCATGAGATTCGTTGCCTGCTTTCCGGTAGTGATGCCCCTTAGAATAACAGGGCTTCAGTATTGCTGCAGGCTTCCTAACATTACAGCCCTGCAAATGTCAAATGGTGTTCCAGTGAAGCCTGCTGGCTCAGTGGCATTTGTTTGCTTGGATCTTCCCCCTCAGGCTCTTTCTAACTTTCTCTTCTTCTTCCCTCTTCCCTCAAGAACCTGACTCTTGGCATATTTCCCAACTGCATTAGTCATGCCAGAAAAAAGAACCATGTATCCTCAATTGAGTTGGTTCCACAAGCTGTTTAAGAGCCTTTATGAGGTCAAAAGACCACATAGCTTTGATAATTTTGCTGGAAATGCACTGTTTATGAATGAGGAAGCACTGATTGTGTACTCCAAGTACCTTTTTCTGGGTTTGTAATAATGATAACTGCAAAGTTTGTTTGATATAAAAAGTTACAGTTATTGTTTAAATATGTTTAATTCTGTGATCTTTAAACCAGTTAACAGAACAAGGGGACACAGTCTCAAGTTGTGCCGGGGGAATTATAGGCTGGATGTTGGGAGGAAGTTCTTCCCAGAGAGAGTGATTGGCATTGGAATGGGCTGCTCAGGAAGATGGTGGAGTCACTGTTCCTGGAGGTGTTCAAGAGAAGACTGGATGAGGCACTTGGCACCATGGTCTAGTTGATTGGATAGGGCTGGGCGATAGGTCGGACCGGATGAGCTTGGAGCTCTCTTCCAACCTGGTTGATTCTATTCTATTCCATTTTTGATAATCCAGAAACTTTGGTTTTTAAATGCTAATCTATTTGTACTTAGCTGTCAACACACTCATTGTTTCTTAGGAGAGACCTCCAAGCTTTTATGCCATATCTGTGTTGCAGTTAATGAGAAAGCCGGAAACAAAAGAAAAAAAAAACAATCAAAAAACCTAATCTCCCAAAAAACCTAATCTCCCAATAATTTTTTACTTGCCAACTATTAGGGAAGGAAAAAAAAAAAAAGGAAAGAAAAAATAATCAGAAGTTTGGAGAATAAAAACAAAATCCCAATCTTATTTTTTTCTACAAACCTTTTGTTGTATTTTTCCCCATGTTTGCTGGGAAGCTCACACAGCCAGGCACAGACAAGTCCAAAAGGTTCTTGCAGTGTATCAATGATAACTTCTTGATGCAGGTTAGTGGAGGAACCAACAAGGAGAAGTGTACTTCTGGACCTTGTATTAACTAATAAAGAGGGACTGGTTGAGGACATTAAAGTTGGGAACAGCTTTGGGGACAGTGATCATGACATGGTGGAGGTTAGGGGTAGAATCGGAGAGACGAGTAGAATTGCAACCCCGGGCTTCTGCAGAGTTAACTTTGTGCTCTTCAGGGACATGCTCGCAGAAATCCCATGGGCTAAGGCTCTGGAGGGGAAAGGACCCCAAGAGAGTTGGATAAATTTTTACAGACCACTTCCTCCAAGCCCAAGCCAGGTGTGTGCCCCTGAGTAAAAAATCAGGTAGATGTGCTCGGAGACCTGCATGGCTGAATAAGGAGCTCCTGAAGGAAATCTCAGGGAAGAAAGAAACCTACAATCCGTGGAAGAAGGGATTGGTCACTTGGAAGTACAACTTGAAACTGCATCCCATAGTCCCCTTCCCTCGGCTTGGGGGGGGGGGGGGGGGCAAGCAGAGCACAGGGGAAAGACAAAAGGCTTGGAGACACCCACTTTGACAGTCCAAAACTTACCCAGACTTATTCTTCCCACATATGGGAAAGCAAGAATAGAATAGAATAGAATAGAATAGAATAGAATAGAATCAATCAGGTTGGAAGAGACCTCCAAGATCATCCAGTCCAACCTATCACCCAGCCCTATCCAAGCTCCTGACTTCACCTAATATAATCAGGTTTGGCAAAATACCATTCTGATTGGTGAATCTCTGTGGTCAAAGGGGCCATTACACTCAGGAACGCTATTCGTAAATAGGCTTTTGCCACATGCCTGCACTGCTTTTGCCTGCTCTGCCCTGCCTCATTATGCTCTGCTTTGTCTGCAAGGACTTTCAAGACACCACCTCCCTCCAAGTGTTTGGGTGCTGTCTGATACTATTTTGTGAGTAAATATTCAAGATCTCTTTGTAAGAAATTCTGTAACTAGATTCTGTTGTGCCTTCTGCCTTGTCATTTAACAAGCTTTTTACATAAAAACTTCCTAAATTAAAAGCTATCCACACACTAGCAAGACAAACATCACTGACATCAGCAACAAAGCTGAAACCTAAGCACATTTTTATTGTGGAAAACAAAAGAAATTAGAGAGCAGAACATTGTTAGTCACCTGCCTTTTGAGAACCTAAAGAAAATGCATCTAATCAAGCTGCCTAGGTTAGATAAAACACTTTATTTTATTGCTTTTTCCAAGAAAATTTACTTTTCTACCACTCCTCCTCGATAAGGAGACCTGCAGATAAAATAGGGGAAAAGAAAGTACATCAAAGGGAATGCTAAAGCAGGTTTAATTAAAATTCTCTTCTGTGGTTCTCTTCTAGTGGCTTCAAGAAACATGCAGATGTGAATTAAAATTATTCATAATGGAAAAAAACCCCTACCAATACTAGAACAAATGGATCCTTTGCATGTGTAGTGTAGGTGGGCTGGTAACATCATATTTAAAGGGAATAGCTTCCTTCTTAGATTAAAAATGAAATAGGAAAACTTGGTCCTTGGCAGCTTTCTAAACTACACAGAGTAGTATCATGCACCTCCAGGACACCGTTTGTTGCCTTTTAGAAATACAAATGTTTGGTTTGAAATGTGAATAGTCAGTTCAGGAGGCTACTTGTCCATTCCAAACAGGGAAAATCATTCTGCTTTGTAGAGTGTACCACAGTTTAATCCAGATAGATAATCTTTCCTTATTTCAGAGGGAGTTACAGTGGAGCGTGTCCTGTCTACAGTGTGGGGGGTTTTGTTGCACATTCACCACCTTATTTTCAGAAGCAGATGGAGCTGAGGGACAGATTGTTGGCTTGTTCTTTTAAAATTTACATTTCCTGTTCATTTTACACCATCACCTATGAAAAATGAAACTGTCCAAATACTTATTCAGCCTGCAAACTGTTTCAATTTATATCTAAGAGACATGCAAGCTGAAGGCAGGATAAGGTAAGCTATAAATACAGTTATAAATACAGCAGACAGTCGAGTTTAGAAGCATTTCCACATTGGCAAAGAAGCTCCAGATCCCAGGTACCACTGAGTCCTGAACTCCCATCCCACAAAGACATGACTTATGTAACACTTAGCATCATCCTGTCACTCTGAAGAGTGCTGCTGCCTAGATTTCACTGAGTCCGCTACAGGCATTAAATCTACAGTCTGAGAGAGAAATACATATATATAGTTGACTTGATTGCTTAACCCTTCTTAACCCTTAACCCTTGACCTTTAGACCTGTATTGAAAATTATGAGGCTTTGTATTTCCGTTTCCACTGAGCATGCTGAGACGTTAGGATGAGTTTCCCAGAGAACTTGTTGGTAAGCTCCATTGGAAGCAATCGTCAATTCGAATGGAGCCTTGAGCAATGTATTCTGGTTGCCTATGGCAAGGGAGTTCACATGGCTGGTTCTTAAAAGTCTGTGGGGTCCTTGGTAGGGGAGGAGTGAGCTATTGCCATGGCTTCTGTAAGACACAGGGTAAGTCCCCCAGCTCAAAGTCTGACCCACATGTGCCTAAAGCCAATCTAATCAGCACTTCTGGATCAGATATTTAAAAGCAGAAAACCTGTCAGATGGTCTCTTCTGTGTTGAGAGTTCTTTGTTTTGCAGAACAGTAGGATCTGATGGAGACAACCATACAGACACCAAGGTCAGCATGGAGGGAATGAAGGATGTGTGCTGGCATAGCCATTCCTTTTCAACCTGTGACAAGACAGCAAGCTGAACTGTTGCAGCCCATGGACACCAATGGTGGAGCAGAATTCTGTCTGCAGTCCATGGACAACTCCACTCTCTAGTAGAGGACTGTTCCTGAAGAAATCCATGCTGGAGCAGTCCACCACTAAGACTATAGCTCACAGAAGAGACTCATGCTAGTTAAAGATGTTCATGAAGACTCTCTTCCTAATGCATGAACTCCACGCTGCAGCAGAAGATGACTGAGGAGTTTTTCACCTGAGAATGAAACATTGGCAGAAACACTATGGAATGGGTTGGGACTGACCACAAGCCCCATTTTCTGCCACCCTGAGCTGCTGTGGGAGTGGAGGTAGCAGAACTGAGCCCAGGAAGAAATAAGGTATTGAGGGAAGGTGTTTCTAGGATCCAGTACTTGTGTATCACTGCTGAACGGAAATGTGGTGTTTTGTTTCAGACTGGAAGGTATGACAACGTTATCCTTTTCCCTTTTTTCTCTTGTTAAATTATTTATTTTGTAAGGAAAATGCTAATTTGAACTCACAAAGCTTCATCTGTGTGTCACTGTCTTGGTTCTAGTTTAAATTTCCCAAAGACTCAAAATATAGCTAACAGAGCCAATACAATAATAGAATACCTTCCCCTTTCCCTCCCCTTTTGGAAAGAAGGGAATTAGAAGTAGAGAGGAAGAGGATAAAATACCACACCCAAAGAAATAGCCTTGCTTCAATTTGGAAGTTAAAATAGAAGACTTTAACAATAAATGCCATGTATTTCAAGTACAGGAATTACAAAGAGGTATAGGGAAGGAAACCAAGATTTTATCTACAGAGATAAAACCAGATTGATGGCAATGGATGGAAGTAGAATCAGGATTTGTCCACCATGTGGAAGGATGGTAAAACTGGGAGCAGCAGGAACAAGAGTGATGCTAGCAGGCAGGGAGGCAAAAAGAGAGACCAAACCAGGAAGTTCCTCTGTTTTTGCAAGGGGCTAGGCAGGAATTGGGAGTGGACTAACCACTACACCTGGGGCCAGGTTCAGAACCATCCCCGGGGAGTAGTCAGCAGGGCCTAGGGTCAGGTTCAAGAGCACCCCACAGGACGGTTAACCCTTTACACTGTCTCAAAATTTCTGGAACATTTCCTTTACTAAAGGTGCACAGACATTTGTGCTATTTCAAATTTCATGAAGCTTATTTCATTCAAATCGAGCCAATACTAAAAATGAACAAACAAACAACTTTGTCTCCCTCCTAAAACACATTTTTCTATATTTACCAAAGGTAAAAACCTAGTAAACAAGCAAGTGCTCAGATCTAAGTAATAATACATTCCACTACCAAGGCTTCTTTATCACCTCCAGATGCATCCAACATTGATCTGTATTCTAGATTCTCAGAGCAGTGGCATTAGGGAACTGCATATAATATTTGGAGCGTACACTACTTCAGGGCATGAAAGTTCTAAAAATAGAAGCTGACACTATTGTAGTGTGCTTAAATGTGATTGACAAGAACACCAAAGTCATAAAGAATGAGACAAAATTGCTATGACACTAGAGCAAGCTGCTTAAACAATAATGAAGAAGGATGAAGAAGGAAGCTGAGGTTGTGTTTTTGTTCTGGGATTTTTTTTTTCCACCCACGCATTCAAAAAGCAATACTGAGAAATGGTAAAGTTATTAGCCACACTCTTTGGGTTTGCTTGTTTGGCTTTTTTATGTTTGTTTCTGTGTCCAGTTATGGGCCCCCCAGTTTAAGAGGGACATTGAGATGCTTGAGTGTGTCCAGAGAAGGGCAACGAGGCTGGTGAGAGGCCTCGAGCACAGCCCTACGAGGAGAGGCTGAGGAAGCTGGGATTGTTTAGCCTGGAGAAGAGGAAGCTCAGGGGGGACCTTATTGCTGTCTACAACTACCTGAGGGGTGGTTGTAGCCAGGAGGAGGTTGCTCTCTTCTCTCAGGTGGCCAGCACCAGAACAAGAGGACACAGCCTCAAGCTGTGCCAGGGGAAATTTAACCTTGAGGTGAGGAGAAAGTTCTTCACTGAGAGAGTCATTGGACACTGGAATGGGCTGCCCAGGGAGGTGGTGGAGTCGCTGTCTCTGGAGCTGTTCAAGGCAGGATTGGATGTGGCACTTGGTGCCATGGTCTAGCCTTGAGCTCTGTGGTCACGAGTTGGACTTGATGATCTGTGAGGTCTCTTCCAACCTTGGTGATACTGTGAGACTGTGATATTGTTTCCTTTGGAAAAAAGAATAGATATTACATTTGACTGAGATTACATCTGAGAAAAATATATTTCTTTCTTGAAATAATAAAATGCATCTCTGACAATCACCAGCAGCACCTGCTTTGGAACCAGCTTGGCCAGCAGCAGAGCAGATCTTGGTGTGCAGGAGGTTACTGAATTTTAGCAGGAAAATGGAGGAGTAGAGAGACCCATCAGGAGATGACAACTCTCACAAGAGAGGCTGATGAAGTGTGGGGCATTGCCAGGACAACAACAACCACACTCAGGCCTCAGAAAGAAGCCTCCAGGGAGCCAGCACTGAATCGGCAAAAAGATTGCGGCCCATCGGCCAGAGCAGTTTGTGCAACTGTTCACACAAAAGAGCACACAGGGGGAGTGATGTGGCTTGGTCAGCTCAACCAAAGAGCGATGATATCCACCAAGTAGAAGGCCATGGCATACCTGTGCCCTGCACCCAGAAGGTCTGATAGTGACCTTCACAGAGGGAGATCTGGTGGGAACATACTGCCGTCCAGGTCTTGGGCTGTAAGGAGTGCCTCACTTGTGCCAATGTCAGACGGGAGCAGAAAGCGTTCCTGCTGAAGGTGTGGCCAGGCAGAGGAGATCCTCTGCTTAGTGATGGAGTTGTGGAAGGAGGTAAGTAGCTTGAAGACCATTAGGTAATGTGAGAGACAGAGAGATTCTTGGAGTCACACCCTGCCTTCCCTGAAACAAACCCAACAGGCAGACAGAGCTCATGATATGGAGAACTCTTTATCCTCATCCCTCCTGACTGACTTAGAGGATAGGAGCAATCCCAACAAGTTCTCACTCAGCACAACGTGACCCACAGGTATGTCTCCCCTGCAACTTGTTCACCTTCTCAGGGGCTCTGGCAAAATACATACAATGCTTTTAAAGAGGAAGCAGACAATGACAAGGGTGATAATTCATTCAACTTGGAGGTGTTGAGGTTTAGTTATGTCACACCACACCTCAAAATCACTTCAGTAAAGAGTAAAAGGCAGGTCATTGTCATAGCTAACTAATTTCTGAAAGGAGTGGAAGGGCCAATATGCAGACCACACTCATTACTTAGAGAAGTCTGCCAGCTCTCTGGGATCTGGTTGGCCTCTTCTCCCAGGCAACCAGCAACAGAACAAGGGGACACAGTCTCAAGTTGTGCCGGGGGAAGTATAGGCTGGATGTTAGGAGGAAGTTCTTCACAGAGAGAGTGATTGGCATTGGAATGGACTGCCCAGGGAGGTGGTGGAGTCACCATCCCTGGAGGTGTTGAAGGAAAGACTGGCTGAGGCACTTAGTGCTATGGTCTGGTTGACTGGATAGGGCTGGGTGCTAGGTTAGACTGGATGAGCTTGGAGGTCTCTTCCAACCTGGTTGATTCTGTGATTCTATGATTCTAAGTATGTACACTGATGACTTAATGATGTAAGGAGAAAACTTCCTTGCCTACTACAGCTGTCAGATTACTATCCACTATTGATCTCTCAGGCAGACAGAGATGAAGAAGTCCAAAGATAATGAAGAGAGACTTCAGGGCTTTGGAATGACTGGTTAAGGGATCAGGAGCACAAGTATTGTTTTTAGCTCTGTCCCTCCTGCTGCAGGGAGCAATGAGAGAACGAACAAGATGCCTGGTTTCAAACTTACAGTCACCAGCAAGACTTTGGTTTCTTTAATCATGGGTTGATTTACAAGAAAACAGGCCTGCTGGCAACAGTCTCCAAGAGGGAAAATGAAGCTAGCACAAGAGCTAGCATGGCCCATGGAAGGGGTTTTAAACTAGATTTGAAGGGAGGAGAACACAAAATTCAGCTTGCTGGGAATAAGGCTGGAGGCAGTACAGTAGTATTTGAAGGATGGTGTGCAAGTGGGGTTATTTAGTCTGCTGTTTCAATGGGCATAGGGAATGGGAATTTCAGTGAACATAGGGATTTATTTCAGATTTAATTAAGTTATAGAATAACAAAGCATGATTTAAAATTTGAAATGGGCTGTCCAATAAATGTTAGATTCCATCAAAATATCTGACCTCTGTAAAAGACAAGAAAATGCATGTTTTGCTCTAGCCATCTTCATGCCACTGCAAATTTGAACAAATATGACTAAAACAATGAAGCAGCCTCCTGACTTGAATTAACTGAAGCATGATCTGGATGTCTCCACCTTTGACAGGAGATTGAGATTCTTACAATGGCCTCAACCTCTACATTTTACGAATCTACAATGAAATAAATGTTCTAACTTGTCGTATGTTAGTAAAAATCATTCCCACTGCTTTCCAAAAGCACAAATGAAGAAGCAGCATGAATATTCTTGATGACTACCCACAGGATCAAAAGTGAAAAAAAAAATAAAACCCAAACAATTCGATGTTGCACTGTAAGACACTCTAATAGAAATAAGGACCAACGATGTGAACTACATAAAATAAACCCACAAAGTTGCATGACAAGACATTGTTGTATTTAAGATTCTCTATATTTGTATATAGTCACAGAATCATAGAATCATAGAATGGTTTAGGTTGGAAGGGACCTCAAGGATCATCCAGCTCCAACCCCCTGCCATAGGCAGGGACACCTCCCACTAGAGCAGGCTGCTCAAGGTCTCATCCAGCCTGGCTTTAAACACCTCCAGGGAGGAAGTCTTTGAAGTTGTATTTACTAGGTGTTCTATTGTTTAAAATAAAAAGAATGTTTAAAATAAAAAATATTTTAAAATAAAAGAAAATATTTTAAAATAAAAAATTGTTTAAAATAAAAAAAAACATAGGAGAAAAGAGAACTACAAAACAAAACAAAAACTAACCAAAACAACTTGGGCCAAAATACATCGAATCACAGAATGGTAGGGATTAGAAGGGACCTCTGGAAATCCTCTGCTCTAGCCATCCTGTTAAACAGGAACATGCAGTGAAATATGTTTGGGTGGATTTTGGGTCTTCAGAAGAGATTCCACAACTTGTCTGGGTAGATTGTTCCAGTNTGGCTTTAAACACCTCCAGGGAGGAAGTCTTTGAAGTTGTATTTACTAGGTGTTCTATTGTTTAAAATAAAAAGAATGTTTAAAATAAAAAATATTTTAAAATAAAAGAAAATATTTTAAAATAAAAAATTGTTTAAAATAAAAAAAAACATAGGAGAAAAGAGAACTACAAAACAAAACAAAAACTAACCAAAACAACTTGGGCCAAAATACATCGAATCACAGAATGGTAGGGATTAGAAGGGACCTCTGGAAATCCTCTGCTCTAGCCATCCTGTTAAACAGGAACATGCAATGAAATATGTTTGGGTGGATTTTGGGTCTTCAGAAGAGATTCCACAACTTGTCTGGGTAGATTGTTCCAGTGCTCCATGACCCTCAAACTAATTATTTTTTTCCTTTTCTTTAGGTGGAACTTTTCATGGTCTAGTTCATGCTTATTGTCTATTCTGTTGCTACACACCACTGAAAAGAGACTGGCCCCATTCTCTTGACACCTTCCCTTTAGATATTTATAAGCATTCATAAGATCCCTAGCCTATTCTAGGCTAAACAGCCCCAGGTCTCTCAGCCTTTCTTCCTCAGACAGATGCTGCAGTTTCCTAATCATCTTTGCAGTCCTTCACTGCACTTTCTCCAGTAGCTCCCTGTCTTCAGTTCCATGTCCATGACTGATGGCAATTTCTTTCTTCTAGACTGATACAGAAGAATGGAACACCTTTATTTCCTAACAGAGACTTCTTATATTGCCAGATGTTTGAAAGATCTCTCAATCTCCAGGTGTAAGAAATGAGGCAAGGAAGATGAGAGACTAACATGGCTGAGTCAAGGTCTGCTGGTTAAACTAAAGGACAAGAAGGAAATGCACAGGCAGTACCAGCAGTCAAAGCATCCTGGGCTGCATCAAAAGAAGTGTGGCAAGCAGGTCAAGGGGTGGTTATTCTGGCCCTCTGCTCTGGTGACATCTCTCCTGGAGTACCCATGTAGTTCTGTAGCCTGCAATACAGGAAGGACGTGGACCTTGGATTGGATCCAGGAGAGTGCTGTCAAAATGATCAGAGGGCTAGAATGCCCCTCCTGTGAGAACAGGCTAAAAGAACTGGGGTTGTTCACTCTGACAAAGGGAAAGCTCCAAGAAGAATTTATTGTGGCTTTTCAATACTTAAAGAAAGCTTATAACCAAGATAGTGGCAGTCTCTATAGTAGGGCCTGTTGTGAAGAGACAAGGTGCAATGGTTTTGAATTAAAAGATGAGATATTCAGGCTGGACACAAAGAGTAAATTTTTCTGTGATGAAGGGGGTGAAACAATGGATGAGGTTGCCCAGAGAGATGGTAGATGCCTTATTCCTGGAAACATTCAAGGTCAGGCTGGACAATGTTATGAGCAACCTGATATAGTTGAAAATGTCTCTAATCATTGCCAGATGGGTTGATGACCATTAAAGATCTGTTCCAACCCAAACCATTTTATGTTTCTATGATTTCATAGATGAGATAAATTTCCGTTCTTAGTGTCATTAATAAATCTTACAAACAAGCTCTCGGCAAAACTAAACCCTGTGATTTTGTACTTAACAACAGGATATTAAACTAACCCAACAGGTTTTAGAAGTAGCAGCTGTGGGCACTCTCTTCCTGGATCAGATTAGAAGAGAGCTCTGCATGCAGTTAAACATTGGTGACCTGATGCCTTTTCAATATTAAAATTCTACTCAGTTCAAATGTAAATCTGTATTCAGACATCAATTCCTAAAGTAAATCTTTGGCCACTGAAACTTATCTTCTGTGTATGCAGATTACAGAAGTTTTCCAGAAGCAGAAACTGTCTTTTTTGAAAGATATCTGATCTAATTTTAAATTCCTGGGTTAGACTTATCCACCACCACCCATGGTGAGTGTTTCAACATTTAATTATCTTTACTGACAGGAAATTAGATCTTGTTTAAAGGTTAATTTCATCTGACCTAAAATTCAAGACTTTGGATTATGTCATGCTTTTATCTGCAAGACTGAAAAAAAGATTGTGGTTACTTATACATAGTGCATGTACTGCAGAATGACCAAGTTCTGTGATTTCCATAATTCTCTTTGATAAAATTCTTTAAGTCTCACAGCTAAAACCTTCTCTTGGAACTTACATACCCTTTATTCTTCTGTTTATTGTCTTTTGCAACATAGGTAGGACTGGATGATCTTGGAGGTGTCTTCCAACCTGGTTGATTCTATGAACATTCTTCTTGAAGTTTGGTCATCATCTGATATGGTAAAAATCTTTCTACTTTGCTACCTCTTGAATTTTTTGTCTTTTGTTCATTTTTTTAAGCTCAGTCTCAGAAGGATTATGTTAACCTTTATGCTAGCTACAGTCCTATACATAGAATTTATATGGAAAATATAACACTCCACTACTGTTGAAAGGGTAGATAAAGAACACTTCTACTTTCATTATACCTGAATTCAAATGTCTATTTGTATATTTATATATTGAGCAGCCACCAACAATTTCCTTTAAAATCTAAGAATAAAAATAAGCAATTCCTGGTTCACATTCACATGAATGTGATGGTTTGGGTGTTCCACATCACCCCCCCGCCCCCTCCGCTTTTGGAAATCACCCAGACTAGACTCAGCTGGCTCTGGAAATTGAATGAAGCTTATATTTACAGCTAGCACAATTTACAAGCAGATATTTACAGTATATACAGTTATAGACAGAAATAAACAAGGGAAAAGGTAATACAGAAACACAACAGCCCTCCCAGAAACCTGAGTCCCCAGGAGGGGCTCTCAGCCACCCCTTCACCTTCCCCCTACCCCTCTCACCTTACCCTAGTCCCAAGGAAGAATGGAGGTTTGGCCAGGGGGTTAGGAAGCAAATTGGATTAGTCAAAGAAACGGCAGAGAGGGGTGAGGTTAGAGATGCAGCTCAGCCAGT
Organism: Tricholaema leucomelas; assembly: GCA_013400475.1. Lineage (NCBI taxonomy): Eukaryota > Metazoa > Chordata > Aves > Piciformes > Lybiidae > Tricholaema lacrymosa > Tricholaema leucomelas. The sequence continues at coordinate 53,705 of WAAF01005167.1, read as the reverse complement.
TCCCCAGCAGAAGCCAGGCTCCCTTATCTACCTTTTGCTTTTTGTTTTTATACATCTCAGCAAGCCTATGAGGGAAGTAGACATCACCATTGTTTTCCTTTCACAGCCTGTAATCTAATTCTTCTCACCAAAACATTCTAGCTAGGCTCAAACTAGCACAGTGAATTTACCCAACAGTGTAATAAAGGAAGAGACAGAAGACAACAGTTTAAACTAAAGTCAGCAAGAATTAAAATGGATCTTACCTTTTCACTGAACCACCAGCTGATCTCCAGAATGTAAGAAATACGGAGTCATTGTAACAATAGTATGTGGTCTATGGTTTGGTTTTTTGTTGTTGTTGGTTGGTTGTTGTTGTTGTTTTTTTAATGTCAGTTTCTTTGGGCTTTTGTGGCTTGCTTTGATTGATTTTGGTTTGGTTTGCTTTTGGAGTTTATTTTGTTCTTGATGATGGTTTGTTTTGATTTGTTGGTTTGTTTGTTTGCTTGGTTAGTTTTGTTGTTTGGTTGGTTTTGTTTGTTTGGCTGGTTTGGTTCTTTTTACTTAGAATGCATAAAAATTATGTCCACCTTAAAGACAATAAGTCAGAGAATCATAATTTCACTACATTTATGTATACACTGCATTTATGGTATACTTTCTGTGAGTATTGACTTTTATTTTACTGCTATTTAAGCATTTCACTGCAGGGGAACAGTTCTTAATAGCATCATTAAGAAGTATTAGATAAACAATTTCCCATGCTACATTTGCAATCTCAAATATGTGATCATGGAATGATTGCTAAATACACTGCCCAGAACTGTTCAACTGAAAGCATAAATGACATTGTAAAGCTGAATGACAATTAGCATTCTAAAAGACTGACATTTGTAGAGTATGATTTGTATTAACAGAAACAACCTGGTTTTAAAGATGACTTTGGTGCACGTGAGATTTACACAAATTTCCATTCTATTTCATAGAATCATGGAATCATAGAATGATTTAGGTTGGAAGGGACCTCAAGGATCATCCAGCTCCAACCCCCTGCCATAGGCAGGGACACCTCCCACTAGAGCAGGTTGCTCAAGGCCTCATCCAGCCTGGCCTTAAACGCCTCCAGGGAGGAAGCATCCACAGCCTCCCTGGGCAACCTGTTCCAATGTCTTACCACCCTCACTGTAAAGAACTTCCTAATAGAACAATTTTGATAAGGATGTTCACTAGGTATTGCTACAATGACAGAATGATTTTTAATCTTGTTCTCTGACTTCTACTAGTACCTGAAACTTTCATCTTACTTGTGGCTGAAAAACAAAACAAACAAAAGAATATCACAACATGTGTTTACACCGTGACATCAAGCCAGGAATCATCTGTCAGTGAGACAAAAATTCCCCACAGTACACAGCAGGTCCTGCTTAAGCAATTAAAAGAAATAGTGGCTAGAGTTCCAGAGTGTTCATGGGCCTCAGGCCATATTTTCCCCTCTGCCCTCCACTCATGTGGAGGATAGGGGAGAGGTTGCCACGGACATGACAAAAAATAGTCACCATCCCTGGAGGTGTTCAAGGAAAGACTGGATGAGGCACTTAGTGCCATGGTTTAGTTGACTGGGTAGGGCTGGGTGCTAGGTTGGACTGGATGATCTTGGAGGTCTCTTCCAACCTGATTTATTCTATTCTATTCTATTCTATTCTATTCTATTCTATTCTATAATGAATGGATATGTTAAACAAGATTTTTCCATCAAAACTGTTAATCTCCAGACCATAATTGTAAATGAAAGTGTGCCATAAGGTGATTAATTTTTTTTTAATTAAAATTCTCATTTGTATAAAACCCCAAATAAACTTAATTCTTCACTCCCCAGGGGTTTATTAGCTCCTCCATTTTACTTTTTGTTGTTGTTTGTTATTGCATCGCTCTTCTGTAGTTAAAGTAGGCTAAGTTTATGAGAAGAGTAGTGGCTGGATCCACAGTGCCTGGTTTCAGCAGAAACACTCTCAGCCAGCATCTCTCTCCATAAAGTGGAAGAGTGTGACAGTCATGAGATTAGCATCAGGTGTTTGAGGGAGTATCTAGGCCTCTGACTCCCTTGATTTGTGTGTAGGGCAGGAAATAATAGCATTTAGTATCTTCATCAGTGACAATGAAACTGAATGTATTCTCACCAAGCTTACAGATGGCACCAAGCTGAGTGGTGCAGTTGATTCACCAAGGGAGGGGATGATATCCAGAATGAACTTCAATATCTTGAGGCATGGTCTCATGTGTGAACCTCATGAAGTTCATGAGAACCTCATGAAGTTCATGGAAGCCAAGGACAATGTCCTGCATCTACTCCATGCAACACTACTAGCTTGGGGAAGTGTGGCTGGAGAGCAGCCTGGCAGAAAGGGATCTGGAGGGTTGTAAAAGACAGGCAGCTGAATATGAACCAGCAGTGTACCTAGGTGGCCAAGAAGGCCAATGGCTTCCTGGCTTGTATTAAAAATGCTGTGGACAGCAGAAGTAGGGAAGTGATTATCCCCTTGTACTTGGCTTTGGTGAGGCCAAACCTTGAGTATTGTGTTCAGTTTTGGGCACCGCAATACAAGAGATGTAGAGTTGCTGGAGCAGGTCCAGGGGAGGGCAACAAAGCTGGTGAAGGGTCTAGAGAATAAATCTTATGAGTAGCAACTGAGGGAGCTGGAGTCATTTAGTTCAAAAAAGAGGAGGCTGAGGGGGGACCTCATTGCTGTCTACAACTACCTGAAAGGATCTTGTGGAGAGGCTGGTACTGGTCTCTTCCACAGGTAGTTGGAGACAGAACAAGACAGAATGGCCTCAAGCTGAGACTGGGTAGGCATAGATTGGATATTAGGAAAAAGTTTTTCATGGAGAGAGTGGTCAGGCACTGGAATGAGCTGCCCAGGGAGGTGGTGGAGTCACCAACCCTGGATGTATTTAAGGGTCATTTGGATGTGGTGCTTAGGGATATGGTTTAAGGTGAATCTTGTAGAGTATGGTTATAGGTTGGACATGGTGATCTTGAGGGTCTTTTCCAACCTGGATGTTTCTGTGATTCTGTGATCTAGGTCAGCAATCCACTGTCAATGGAGGTCGGGTGACAGATGGATTGAGAACAGTCTCGTGGAGAAGTACTTGAGGCTAGCGATGGATGACGAATTGGATGTGAGCTGGCAATGTGTACTTGCACTCTAGAAAGCTAGTCATAGCCTTGGCTATGTAAACAGAAGTGTGGCCAGCAGGCTGTGTTAGAGGGCAAAACAAGTCTGAACATGTTCAAGTCACACACACTCTTTTCCCCCTTCCTTAGGAGCTGGGTTTTTTTGATGTGCCCACTAGACAATACCCAGGCTGTCCATACATCCAAATGGGGGTTTGCCCAGGCATGTTTTGGACATGTCCTCTCCTGTTGTAAACAACAAATGCATACTTTACCTGTGGCCTGACTTATGCTATGCTTGTGTATTTACGGTGTTTGGGCAAGCTTGGTACTATAGGTTGAATGATTCTATTTTCTTCTTTTGCCATTGGCTAACAACTGTGCTTGGCAAATTATTAATACCAACCAAGAAGGTAAACAGCTTGCCTTGTTCACCCAGAAAGCACAAGAGCCTGTCATGCCATAGTCTTTGCAGGCAAAGTCTGCCAAACGCTTCGCAGCCTCTGCGTACTGAAAAGAAACCACTTGCCCGAGCCTGCATCACTCGTCCCCACAAGCTGAGAGTTGTGAACCATGAAACCAAGAGCACCACTGCAGCCCATCACTGCAGCCTGTGAGTGAATAGCCACTCCAAGCCCAACCTGCGTGAAGTTTGCTCTGCAGGCCAAGCGCCGAAGCTTGAAAGCTGCTTGCCCAAGAACAAAGAACCACTGCTGCCAAGACGAGAAGACAACAGATGTACACAGAACAGCTGCTGCTGCTCACCCAGCCAGCAAGCAGCACTTGCCACAGCATTCCAAGAACCACAAGACAGCCACGTTGTAGCCAAAGCTGGCAAAATCTGCTGAGAAGCAGCAGCGCTGAGACCACCATCCACGAGCCATGAAGCCACCTCACCACGCTGTACAATGACCTCAGTGGTAAAACTGTCCTCTGAGACAACTCTCTTTCCAGCAGCAAGACCACTAAAGAGAAGCAAAGTTGCAAACTCTCTGGACAGCAAAGTTTCCTCTGGCACAGCCCTCATGTGGCACAGCCTCAGTCTGGCAAATGCTTTCTTTGTTTACTGGTGTACAGTACCTTCAGATTATAAATACTGCAGCCCTGGAAAGATTCTGAAAATAAGGTTGTGAATAAACTGAATATTTATACAAACTCTCTGTAAGGGTTGATGCCAGCTGCCTTTGCTTAGGGGCCACAGAATCCCCTCGTGGGCAAGTGGGTGTTTTGTCTCAAACCTCTTTCCTAATTCAAATTACTGTTTGTGAATTCCTGGATTTTCTTCAATTGTTTATATGTACAACCAAATACCCAAATCTGCAAATGAGTTATGGTGAGATGTTTGTGTTAATAAATAACTAATATATTTGTATTAACATATTCCAGAGAAGGGCAACAAGGCTGGTGAAGGGCCTGGTACACAAACCCTATGAGGAGAGGCTGAGGGAGCTGGGGTTGTTTAGCCTGGAGAAGAGGAGGCTCAGGGCAGACCTCATTGCTGTCTACAACTACCTGAAGGGAGGTTGTAGCCAGGTGGGGGTTGGTCTCTTCTCCCAGGCAACCAGCAACAGAACAAGGGGACACAGCCTCAAGTTGTGCTGGGGGAAGTATAGGCTGGATGTTAGGAGGAAGTTGTTGGCAGAGAGAGTGATTGGCATTGGAATGGGCTGCCCAGGGAGGTGGTGGAGTCACCGTCCCTGGAGATGTTTAAGAAAAGCCTGGATGAGGCACTTAGTGCCATGGTCTGGTTGAGTGGCTAGGGCTGGGTGCTAGGTTGGACTGGCTGATCTTGGAGGTCTCTTCCACCCTGGTTGATTCTATTCTATTCTATTCACCTGAGTAAATATTAATATTTCTTAACACAGGTCAAGGAAGGTAATTCTTTTCCTCTGCTCTAGTGATACTCCCCCTGGAGTGCTGTATCCATCTCTGAGGTCCTCAGCACAAGAAAGATGTGGATCTCATAAAGATGAGCTATGGAAATAATCAGAGGACTGGAACATCTCTCCTATGAAGAAAGGTTGAGAGATTTAGGATTGTTCAGTCTGGAGAAGAGAAGGCTCCAGAGCTGACCAGCCTACCCTCCTCACACAGCTCAGCTACAGATAGCAGCTTCTCTGCTAGCCTCCCAAGGCCACCCCTCTGCAGCTGTGCCTCCTTATGAGAACAACCTAAGTCTGTTCAGTTTGTCTACTCTCCTTATTTTCTCACACTATTCAGTTCTGCTCAGATCTGCTCAATCCTGTTCAAACCCCAGCAGTCAACAAAGACAGTTCAGCAAAGTACTCTTAAGGTCACTCTACTAGGATTCAAATAGAATCAAACAACACTATTTAAACATTATCATGCTGTTTATAATGCTCTGCTTCAGAACAAGTGACATTAAAATTAATCTAATAAAGCCATCAGCTATGACATCTAAACAAGCCCTCGTTGATATTCATAAAGATATTTGATGTCAAAACTGCTTTATTACTAATTTAAAATGTGAGATAATCATCTTGGATTTATGGTTGTCCTGGAGTCCTGCATACCCCAAAATTCCTCTCCCTCTGTGGTTTGAACGAGAGAGGAAAAGGCGTGAACAGACCTGTTCCCCCCTCCCCCGCCCTACAGGCATGAAGGGGGGGAGCAAGGGACCCTTCTGGCAAGAGGGGTGCCCTGTGCCGGGCCCACACTGGACTTGGCTGGGGATTGGCTGTGTGTTCTTCGCGCCTAGGCAGTGGTAACTCAGCTCTTTGTCTAGGAAGGGTATAAATATTGGGGGGACTTCCCGACTTGGGGTTCCCACCTTGGGGTGTTCTTGCCTTGGAGTTCATTCCTGCCCTGGAGTTCTCCCCTGGCCTGGATAGCTTCTGCACAAGGAGCCCCTGACATTCTAAAAGACAAGCTCCAAAGGACTGCGTCCATTTTAAGCACTCCCTTTGTGCAGCTTTATAGCTCTTAACGACCCTCAGAGGCTTCTGAAAGACCCGCAGGGACAAGTGTTTGGACTGCCCTTCCATTCAAGCCAGCGTGATTCTGCTGTGAGTAGCTTTGGCTCAGCCTTATCTTGATAGTGGGGATGCTATATTTAATAGCTCAAGCCCTTTCCAACTTCTGACTTCTAAACTAGTCAAGTCTACCTGTGGCATCCGTGTAGATCTTCTCAACCAACTAAGAACCTGCTAATTAAAAACTAAATTAATTTCTGTATCTAGTTTTGGGGGCATTTTTTGGGGAAATAAAATAACTCTATTTTTTATATAAATTCCTGACTTGGCCACATTAATTCCCTGCCTCCATAACAATGGTGAAAAACATACTCTCGTTCAGTATTGCCAGGCATATCAACACACACTTTCAAGCAGTCAGTTCAATAATATTGGAATTGTTTCAATTTGATTTCGTGTTGTGCGTTTTTGCAATTAAATGCAAAAACTAAATTTCTTTAATTCTCCTCAGATTGTAATTTCTGAAGAATTGCAATAAAATAGGAAACAAAATTTAGGGAGAATTTATTAGCTGGAAAAAGAAAAGATGCATCTACAACAACTAGCTGTAAAAAAGCTATCAAAAAGACATTTCATGCTGAACTGTAAATAAAGATTCCCTGCAGCTGACCAGCACTGTTATTATCATAGGGGTCATTACTGCTAACAATGAAGTTCTAGGAAGAGAAAGAAATAATGATCATGGCTCTCGTCAGACCCCACCTGGAGTACTGTGTGCAGTTCTGGAGCCCCCAGCACAAGAAGGACATGGAACTGCTGGAGCCAGTCCAGAGGAGAGCCACGAAGATGCTCAGAGGGCTGCAGCAGCTCTGCTATGAGGACAGGCTGAGAGAGTTGGGGCTCTTCAGCCTAGAGAAGAGAAGGCTTCGAGGAGACCTTAGAGTGGCTTTCCAGTATCTGAAGGGAGCCTACAAGAAGGCTGGGGAGGGACTATTGACAAGGTCTTGTAATGTCAGGATGAGGGGGAATGGGTTTAAACTGGCAGAGGGGAGATTTAGACTGGATGTTAGGAGGAAGTTCTTTACAGTGAGAGTGGTGAGACACTGGCACAGGTTGCCCAGGGAGGCTGTGGATGCTTCCTCCCTGGAGGCATTTAAGGCCAGGCTGGATGAGGCCTAGAGCAGCCTGCTCTAGTGGGAGGTGTCCCTGCCTATGGCAGGGGGTTGGAGCTGGATGATCCTTGAGGTCCCTTCCAATCTAAACCATTCTATGACTCTATATTACTAGAAGTAGGGATCATATTGTCACATCATGGTGCAATTTATTATCCTCTGGATACAATGTTTTAATTACTTTTTGCCTGCTTCAGTAGATTGTTTCATCACTGGGCAAAACTTATCATGAAATAGCCAAAAAAAAAATCACCAAGGTTTTTGTAGATTACATTTCTATATTAGAATATTATAGATTACATTTATATAATTTTTTTTTTCTTTAAGAAAATCTAATCAAATTTCTAAGTTTTTTTAATTTTCCTTTTTTTTTTAATCTCAACTCAGGCTAAGATTTGCAATATAGATATTTAATATCCTGTCAGAGATTTTAGAATAATGTCACATATTTTCAGTTTCTACAGTCCCCTCTTACTGCTTTTTATTTCAGTGCTCTCTAAATAGCTTTAAAAATTAGAAGAACACTCCCCACCAACCCACTCTTTTTGAATCCTATCATATACCTACTTTCACAGGATCACAGGATGTCAGGGATTAGAAAGGACCCAAAGAGATCATCAAGTCAAACCCTCCTGCCAGAGCAGGACCATGCAATCTAGCACAGATCACAGAGGAACACATCCAGACAGGCCTTGAAAGTCCCCAGAGAAGGAGATTCCATAACCTCTCTGTGGAGCTTGTTTCAGTACTCTGGGACCCTTAAAGAAGTTCCTCCTTGTGTTGAGGTGGAAGCTCCTGTGCTGCAACTTACATCTATTGCTCCTTGTCCTATCACAGGGAGCAAGTGAGCAGAGCCTGTCCCTTCCCTCCTGACACCCAGCCCTCAGATATTTATAGATATTTATGAAATTTCCTCTCAGTCTTCTCATCTCCAGACTAAAAAGCCCCAGGTCCCTCAGCCTCTCCTCATAAGGCAGTGCTCCAGTCCCCTAATCATCCTTGTGGCCTTCTGCTGGACCTTCTCCAGCAGAAGATCTCTGTCTGTCTTAAACTGTGGAGCCCAAAACTGAATACAGTATTCAAGATAAGGTCTCACCAGGGCAGAGGGGAAGGAGAACCTCGCTTAATCTGCTGGACACACTCTTCCTAATACACCCCAGGATCCCTTTGGCCTTCTTGGCCACAAGGGCACATTGCTGTCCCATGGATAACTTGTTATCCACCAGGACTCCCAGGTCCCTCTCCACAGGGCTGCTCTCCAACAGGTCACCTCCCAACCTGTACTGGTGCGGTTTATTATTCCTCCCCGGATGCAGCACTCTGCACTTGTCCTTGTTGAACCTCCTTTGGTTCCTCTGTGCCCAGCTCTTCAGTCTGTCCAGGTCTCTCTGGATGGCTGCACAGCCTTCAGTTGTATCAGCCAAGCCTCCCAGTTTGGTGTCATCAGCAACCTGCTGAGCAGACACTCTGTGCCCTCATCAATGTCATTGATGAAGATGTTGAACAGCAGCAGACCCAGCACTGGTCCCTGAGGGTCTCGACTAATCACAGCTCTCCAGCCAGACTTAGGACCATTGATTACCACTCTTTGTACTCTATCTTGTAATCATAGAATCATAGAATCAACCAAGTTGGAAAAGACCTCCAAGATCATCCAGTCCAACCTAGCACCCAGCCCTAGCCAGTCAACCAGACCATGGCACTAAGTGCCTCATCCAGTCTTTTCTTGAACACCTCCAGGGACAGTGACTCCACCACCTCCCTGGGCAGCCCATTCCAATGCCAGTCACTCTTAGCACCCTCAGGTGCATCTCATCAAGGCCTATGGACTTGTGAATGTTCAATTTGTGTAATTGATCCCTAACCCAGTCTTCACTGACTGCCTCCAGGCTTCCTCTCCTCCATCCAGGGTCTGGAGTACATAGGGGAGTTCAGCCTTAAATGTAAAGACTGAAGCAAAGAAGGCATTCAGAAACTCTGCCTTCTCTGCATCCTCAGTTATCAAGGCTGCCTCCTCGCTCAGCACCGCCCCTACACCTTCCCTGTTCTTCCTTTTCCTGCTGATATATTTGAAGAAGCTTTTCTTGCTCTCTTTTACTTCCTTTGCCAGTTTCAGTTCCAAGAGGGCTTTGGCCTTCCTTGCTGCCTTCTGACAAACCCTGACTACTTCCCTATAGTTCTCCCAAGAGACAAATCCCTTCTTCCATGAATTGTAAATTTCTAATTACAACAAACAAACAATCTCTAATATTCATATATGTATATATGCATATATCTATACACACACATATATAACTCTAAAACATATATATAAAGACATATAGATACAGCTGCTGAACTCTGACTTTCTGTCAAGGCATACTTTCTCAAAATAGAAAGAAGACTTGTAAGAACTACTGATAAGTAGGGTATAAAATATTTTTACTGTGATAGAATAGCCATATTTTCATCAAGTTCTCATAATAGTAATATCTTTTCAGTGATGTATGTTAAACTGAAGGCACAAACATTAGAAAAACAGGAGTTCCACAGCATCATATCCCACATTTCTATTTCTTCTGAACCAGCTTTTTTGTTTCTTTGCAAATCTCTCCCATTTCTCTCAAATTAGGTTCCATCAAACTTAGCTAAAGAAATCACAGCACTTCCATACTTGCCAATTAGTAATCCAAAACTGTATTTATTTTTTTAAAGCATTAGAGTTTAAAATATCTGCTTGGGTTTCCTTTTCATGACACTGGCCTTTCTAAAGGAACAACAGTTATCAGTCGTTGATTAAATTGACAGAGGAATTGATGGATTCGTGATGACCAACCTATTATTTCTTCTCACATCAATCCTTTTGGTGGCAAAACCTTTGGTAAATAAAAATGTTGAAACTTCAGCTGAATTTATAATCTTCTTTCTGTGGATTAGTGTATACAAGAGAGGGTGACAGTGTAAAATTAATATTACTTTTTCTGCTTTCTCTCTCTCATGATGACAGTAGAAAGATCAAAATTGAGAAGTCTACAGAGGGTAGAAAGGCCTACTTTGATGTTGAAAATAATCTAGGGAGAATACAGAAATGGGCACTGGAATAGAAAGAAGCTGTTATAAAAGATCAAAAGAAATAGGTCCCAAAGAGAACTAGCTGAACAGTAATTGGATGTTTCCTTCTGAAGAGCCTGATTAGTGGAAGCAGAAGTATACATTTACCTTAGAGCTCTTTTCTTGTGAGCTTCACATGCATAAACCCACATTCATATATATGCAATCAGTTATTCCAGAGAATTTTAACATCATTTGTGCCACACTGTAGGAATATTGCCCTTAAAAAAAACAATCAAACTAAAATCAAATAATTGGACATAAGTGTGGTACTACACTTAGTGTAGGGACAGATAGTTATAGACTCTTCAGGAGGGACAGGCAGGGCAGAAAGGGCGAGGGTGTTGCCCTCTACATCTGTGATAAACTAGAGTCCATGGAGCTCCACCTGGAGATATGCAATGCAGAAAAAGAGAGCTTGTGGGTAAAGATTAAAGGGAAGGCACAGGAAGGTGACATCATAGCAAGAGTCTGCTACAGACCTCCCGATCAGGAAGTACTTAGCAATTCTTTCAGAATAAATTGTGCATAATGTCCAACCTAAACCTCTCCTAGCAGAACTCAGTGATGTTTCCTCTTGTCCTGTCACTTGATATTTGGGGCAACAGAACAATAGCAAACTTGCTACAACCTCTTTTCAGGTAATTGTATAGGTCTCCCTTCAGTCTCCTTTTCTTCAGACTAAACAGCTCCATTTCCCTCAGCAGCTCCTAGATACTTTACCAGTTTCATCACCCTTCTCTGGACCTGCTTCAGCATCTTCCTCCCATTATTGTATTGGTTTTATATTGATCAATGCACTGACCTTCTCATAAGCTTCACATCTTTATATTTTCTCATTAGATGTTTAGTCTCTGGGCAGGATGATTCTTCCCGTTCCTTGGTTCAGTTCTTTATAGAGTGGATAAGAATAGTTTCTTTCAGTGAACTTTTCTTGGTTGATGCTGCATTCTCTTCAGTGCAGATCTGAACTCCTTTGGTTTAATATTTTCAAAGACTAGCCTACTGTCTTCCTTTTGCTATATTTGGAGCACAGTAGGTTGCAGGGAAATCATAAAGCTTAATTGTCACACGTCAAAAGTACTTGTTGTGTGACCTAAGGTAGCTGTAGTAAGGCACCAGCTACCTCTTTCAGGGTTATTGAAACTCTTGTGGAATATTTTTAGAGTACCTTATTATTTAATTTGGATCACTGTCTCTGAGCTGAACTTTATTTGCAGCTATTTCAACATCATATTAAACATATAAGATGCAGTCATTTCATTATAACCTAATGTTCCTTAGGGAGAAAAAAAATCCAACAATGTGTAGTGGGTTAACAAAGTAATTAGTTGTTTAAAAATAGAGTTAGGTAAACACTTATTGTGGTTTTCAAACACAGAAAATTGAATGCACCTCCTCAAATAAATTCTATTATCTGAACACCTCTATAAATCTGCCTCTTTTTTTCCTTATGGAAACATATAAAATAATTAGCACATTTGGAGAGATATTTAACAGTCAACACTTCCCTTAGCTCCAATAGTCTAAAGAAAAGGAACAGCTAATACCTTCTACAAATACTCTTGAGTAAACATTGCCCAAAGTATGAGGAAATTCAACTAGTTGTGGTTGTGATATATTCTTTGATACTTTAAAATGTATAACTATCTAAAAAGCAAGGCACAGGTCTTACAATGTTTTCAGTGTAAGTTTCACATTCTTCTTAGACTCAAGGTCTGGAGAACAGAGATTAACAGTATCCTTGTCCAGAGGAGCAAGATCTGTTTTCTGTGTTGTGAAATTAAGTTGCAAACGAGACCACAGATCACCACAAAACTATTTATTAAAGGATAAGGTTGGACAAAACGGGGGTGGGGGAGAGAGAGAAAGAGAACGATGGAGAAGAAGAGAAGCAGGGAAGGAAAAGAGCTGGGATCATATTACTCTCAGTTGCAGATGGCGGGCAGAGAGAGACAGGTGCATGGCCCAGGGATGATCTGTGGAGTTCCTCAGGGGTTCTTCTGGTGGTGGTGCAGCTCTGGTAGTCTGGGGGAGATGCGCTTGGTGGTCTGGTGGAGCTCTGCCCTTGGTGGTCTGGTAGAAGTGCCACCTGGTAGTCTGGTGGGAGCACCACTTGGTGGTCTGGTGGGAGTGCCACCCTTGGTGGTCTGGCAGAAGTGCCACTGGTGGTCTGGTGGGAGTGCCACCCTTTGGCAGGCATTCCTCCTGCCTTTTATACAGGTTTCTGCTCGGTGTCCAGCTGCAGCTCCCCAGGAAATCTCCCTGCGTATCCTCATGCACTCGCAGGGGTCCGGCGCCACCAGGGGGGGAGGGATTCCGCCCCCTCCCTGGCTGTACCTGTCCATACCCTGAATACACATCAGCCTTTTCCCTTCGGGGTAGCTGAGATAAGCTGTAGGCATCCTGGGCATTCCAGCCAGGCTGAGGTCCAGGAGTTTCCAAGGCATTGTCTGTTGATTTCCATCCCTAAGCTTTAGGCCAAGCACCTAGACTGAGTCCTGGAAGTTAACAAAGGCAATCTTTATCTTTGTTGATTAGGGAGAGATGATGCAACCTTTATCTTTGTTGATGAACAAGAGAGAGGATTTAGACTCTCACAGAGTCATATGGAGGAAGGATCTTCTTCTTAAACATATTTCATGATTTGAAAAATACCTATTCAAAGAAGTGAACACTTCCCCTCAAGCAGCCACATAGTCAGAAGTTGGACTGGTGCCTACAGTTTTCAAGCTTCCACTAACAGTTATGAAAAGCATGACATCTTACTACATTCTACTAATGAGATTTTTTTTTATCCTCTGGGATAATTTTCCAGGACCAAATTACGTTGTGTAGTGATAAACACTTTAGAATCTTTTATTCAATGCAACAGCAAGCAGTCCTCAGCTATAAGTGAGACAGATGAGGCTTACCTTGACCTTTCAAACTTCTTCCTGCAATTAGTGCTGGTTTATTCTTTGTTTAGAGCTTTTTATGTCATGTTAACCTAAAACAAGTTAGGCAGTAAAAGTGCCAAAATTAAAGGAACTCTGTGTTTTATTTTACCTTTTCTTGTTTTATTTTACCTTTTCTTGTTTTATTTTGTGTGAATTCTATACTAGTGGTGAAATAACTCTCCTAAAGGCAGCACCCTTGGCTAATGTATCATACAGACTTCTGAATATCAAACAAATATCTATGATTTATTACCAGCTGACTTTTTCCCCTTGTAGAAACAAGCACAAAAGTAATCTCATTACCAGCACTATTCACGTATGCTTTAATTCGCTCTGAAATGTCTTGTTCTGTTGAAGCATTAATATACTACTTTTGTATCGGAGAATTTTAATGGTAGAAGTACTTCTTGTTAGTGCAAAATCTNAAATTTCTGGGGTACACGGGACCTCCAGGACACACCCCTTCGATGATCCAGACCAGTCCCTCAGAATCACAGAGAATCATAATTTATCCATAAACTTCTTAAACAGAATTCAAAAATAGGACAAATAACTTTTATTGTTACTATAGTCCCTCTCTTTGTCTCTCTTTTTTAAATCTATGACTAGTCTAAGCAGATAACTTATTTTATGATTAATGAACACATTCTTCTGGTAAAGATCTAAGTATCTTTACCTTTGAGTTTTCTGAGACATGCGATCATAAACCAGAAATAAGTTTAGAACTGGATTTGATTTTGAGAAAGGCATCAAGGGCAGTAGTTTATCCTAAAGATAGAACTGGATTTGATTTTGAGAAAGGCATCAAGGGCAGTAGTTTATCCTAAAGATAGAACTGGATTTGATTTTGAGAAAGGCATCAAGGGCAGTAGTTTATCCTAAAGAACATATTAAATAGTTTTAGTTGTAGACAGCAATGAGGTCTGCCCTGAGCCTACTCTTCTCCAGGCTAAACACCCCCAGCTCCCTCAGCCTCTCCTCATAGGGTTTGTGTTCCAGGCTCTTCACCACAGATGGGGGGGAGGAGGGATTTTAAATAGAGTTATACAGTCCCTCGCACCACTACAAAAGTATGCACTTAGCTTAAGATAACAGAGCAATAAACAATTAGAAACCAGAAGGGCTGATGGGGGAGGAAAACAGGTCATGGAGACAGCTTTTGCGCATGAGCAAACAGAGGAAGAGCCATACAAAGGACACTACTAGTTTTGAGTTCACAAAAAGGTCACTTGAGGAAGACCCCTTACTTCATCACTGAAGACCACCGGAGGGACCACCAGATAAAAAGAGACATATGTGGAAGAGATACCTCCCATTCTTGGAACTGATAAGGAAATTCCAACCTTTTCCTAGAGTTAGTAATGAATATGTAATAGAATAGGATACAAAAAGAGAAGATTAAAAACAAACGGTGCGCATTAGGGTAGAGCAGAGCCTCCCTGAGCACCCAGGCCTCTACATTGCTTGATTTCTGTAACTATGATAAGTCTTCTTTTGCATGAATGTAAGCCTATGCCTTTTATTCATGACATGTAACTACTAAAAGCCTTCTGTGTAGGGGTTGGTCTCTTCTCCCAGACAATCAGCAACAGAACAAGGGGACACAGTCTCAAGTTGTGCCGGGGGAAGTATAGGCTGGATGTTAGGAGGAAGTTCTTGCCAGAGAGAGTGATTGGCATTGGAATGGGCTGCCCAGGGAGGCGATGGAGCCACCGTCCCTGGAGGTGTTCAAGAAAAGCCTGGATGAGGCACTTAGTGCCATGGTCTAGTTGACTGGCTAGGGCTGGGTGCTAGGTTGGAGTGGATGATCTTGGAGGTCTCTTCCAACCTGGTTGATTCTATTCTATTTTGCATGAACATAAGTTTATGCCTTTTATTTATGACATGTATTGAATGTTTGTCTATGTGGATTTGTGTTCATTTATGATCATTATAGAATCATAGAATCACAGAATCATAGAATGGTTTAGGTTGGAAGAGACCTCAAGGATCATCCATCTCCAATCCCCTGCCATAGGCAGGGACACCTCCCACTAGAGCAGGTTGCTCAAGGCCTCATCCAGCCTGGCTTTAAACGCCTCCAGGGAGGAAGCATCCACAACCTCCCTGGGCAACCTGTTCCTGTGTCTCACCACTCTCACTGTAAAGAACTTCCTCCTAACATGCAGTCTAAATCTCCGCTCTTCCAGTTTAAACTCATTCCCCCTCATCCTGACATTACCAGACCTTGTCAATAGTCCCTCCCCAGCCTTCCTGTAGGCTCCCTTCAGATACTGGAAAGCGTTTATTATACATTTGTTTAATCAGAAGTTCCATTCTACTAGGAGCACTTATAGGTATATTCATCTCACAATTTCACTAAAAAAATATGCTCTTTAAGCAATCTCCCATCTAGTATTATGGGATAGCATGCTGTAGTGTAAAAGCTGCAATCAGCTTTCCCAAATTATTTTGCTTTTAGTGGATTTGTTTACTTAGAATTTTTTGTTGCTGTTTCCACGAGAGATGGAAAGGTAGAGTGTCCTAGTGACGGCTGGGAAGGGATAATGTTCATCAGGGTAGGCATGCAGGCCAGATGAGTCTTATCCATGTGAATCTGCGACATTCTAGACCATCACATTGCAGCTACAATTCTAGGATGAAGGAGACCCAGTGACAGAGCTCAAATAACTGTGCTGCCATGGCTGGATAGATGTTGCAGAAAAGCCAGAAAGTGGAGATGGTGTCTGTCGCGGTGCAGCGGTGAGTAATTTGGCAGGAGTTAAACCCCGCTGTGTTCCAGCTGGTGCTGGGGGTGGCTGAGCTTAACTCCTGATTTACGCTAAATTGGACCTTAAACGTAACTAACTTTACGTTCTTGAGAACAGGAGTAAGAATCAAAATGGAGCCAAATGCCTCAAATGGTTTATTTGTCAGACTGCAAATAAATGCCACAGTGTTGAGTGTGGATGACACAAACAGGGCGCAGGAGCGAGGTCAAGCGGAATGGCAGTTATCTGTGTCTCTCTGGAACAGCTGCCCTCTCTGCCAGGCAGGGCAGAGCACGGTTGAAGCAGCGAGGGGAGCCTGTCTCTCCCTCCACCCAGAGCATGCCAGGGCAGGGAGGCAGGTCCTAGCAGGCAGGTGCAGGCACAGCAGGCAGCGACTCCTCACAGCAGGTAGTAACTGCCTGTTCTTCCAGAAGAGGGATCTCAAGCAGTTGTACAAGTAGCTCCCTAAGCAGCCTCCTAAGCCGTTTCCCAAGAAGGTCTCTAAGCAGTTAGCTAAGCAGTTTCCCAAGCAGTCCTCCCAGATTGTCTGTTTATGTAGTCTTCTAAGCAGTCTTTTATAGTTTCACACCTTGCAGCCAAGCAGTTGCCACCTGCCCTGACTGGTCAGCATGTGCCTGAAGCAATCTTTGGTGCTTTCAAATCTGCCTGTCTCCAAGGCTTCAAACCCTACCCCATCTCCAGGTGTTTCTGCTACCTTTGATGCCAGGGAGTCCCCAGGATCCTAAGTCCCACTAGGGGTTCAAGTTCAAAGCCTCTCATTTGACCCTAGGCGGCCAAGTACCAACCTCTCACATACCAAATGATTGTCTCAACGTATTGTCTCAACGATGTTGCTCAGGAAATACAGCTGATTCCACCATCACTCTTTATTTTAAAAGACCTTACTGTGTTTGGAACATGCCATCAATGTTAGTGAAGATCTGAGAAAGGACAAGAAGGATAAACCCTGCTATGTAATTGTGAGCCAATGGATATGCTAACTAAGCACATCTACATAAGCTCGTACTGGTTTAGCACAAGGGCTAAACCACCTGCTCCTCCAACACAAAAGTCAGAGGAAGAGTAACATACAAAACTCAGGGCCAAGATAAGTCTGAACTTCAAACCCCATAATACTTTGCTCCAGTTAGCACTTTCATTATTTAATCTGGCATGACTTCAGCATGACATGAATAACCACGGCAGGTTCAATTTAATCCAATTCATGGCAAAGCTGTAGAGATCTTTTCATTCAACCTCTTTACACTTTACAGTAAGAAACTAATTTCTGATTAGAGTGTTAAAAGATACTGCACATTTATTTACATCTCACAGCCAGAAGTTAAGAAAGGAAACTTGATTGGAAAAGCACTGATTCTAAGAAAGAAGTTTGGAAAATTCTTCAAAGAAGAAATCAGTCTTTGTGAGGTAAACTGCAGATTCAATTGGTCTGTAAGCTTCATTTACATAACAAACAAACTAAAAAGCCTCAAAGAACCACCACCACCACAGCCCTAAAAACTCAAATAAACCACAAAAGCAAACAAAAAAAACCCAAAGAAAATACATACCAACAAACAAAATACACGGATAGCTCAGAGAAAAACACATTCTCTCCTCTTTCAGAACATCAATATGCTCATTCTGTTCAACATCTTTATTGATGATCTGGATGAGGGGATTGAGTCCAGCATCAGTAAGTTTGCAGATGACACCAAGCTAGGAGCAGCTGTGGAGCTGTTGGAAGGTAGGAGAGCCCTGCAGAGGGACCTAGACAGGCTGGATGGGTGGGCAGAGGCCAATGGGATGAGATTGAACAAGGCCAAGTGCAGGGTTCTGCACTTTGGCCACAACAACCCCAAGCAGCACTACAGACTGGGGACAGAGTGGCTGGAGAGCAGCCAGGAGGAAAGGGACCTGGGGGTACTGATGGACAGTAGGCTGAAGATGAGCCAGCAGTGTG
>WAAF01005167.1:11278-35547 GCA_013400475.1 Tricholaema leucomelas | reverse complement strand
TCCCTGGAGGTGTTCAAGAAAAGCCTGGATGAGGCACTTAGTGCCATGGTCTAGTTGACTGGCTAGGGCTGGGTGCTAGATTGGAGTGGATGATCTTGGAGGTCTCTTCCAACCTGGTTGATTCTATACTATTCTATTCTATTCTATTCTATTCTATTCTATTCTATTCTATTCTATTGTATGCTATTCTATTCTATTCTACAATTCATATTCATATGAGGTTGTTTTCTTTTTTTAGGGTTTTGGTGGTGGTGGTTCTTTGGGAGTTTTGTGTTTGTTGTTGGTTTTGTGGGTTTGTGTTTGGCTTTGTTTATTTTATTTTTAATACAGTAGTTAGCATAGTGAGAAGAATAAGTCATTAAATTTAATGTTGACTTATTGGGCACTTCAAAATGAAACAGTGCTGTGCTGAGGAGAACAATAAAACATACCACTCACAGTGCACAAGTCCTGCAATTAAAATGCTAATTAACACTTTTATTTATAGGGAACAAGGTTATTTGATTATAATCCCATTTTCCCTGCTCCCTTCAGCACTATGGATTGATCAGTCAGAGCAACAACTCATCCCAGTTGCCTGAGGAATGATTTTATTTCACTCTCTTTGTACAGATCTGTTATACATCACAAGGAAGACATTAGCCAAATTAGGCAGAAACAACTTAGAACATGTTTCTCTCATTATTTGCTTCGTTTCCATAGAGAAACTACAGTTGAATTTGGCTTTTGTTTATCATAGACTATGGGGAACTTATCTGGAGTCAGATTTATTGGTTAATTCCTGAAATCACAGTATATGCATCCAGATCAAGAATAGAAACATGGAATCATAGAATGGTTTTGGTTTCAAGGGATCTCCAAAGCTCATCCATTCCAATCTCCCTGCAGTGAGCTGGGATGTCTTCTATTAGATCAGGTTGTTCAGAGTCCTGTCAAGCCTAATCTTGAGCTGACAAGAGCTGACACCGTATGACATGGAATATCCCTTTGGCCTGTCTGAGTCAACTGGCTTGGCATGTCCCTTCAGCACACTCATGGAATGGGAAAATACTGGAAATGCACAGCCTGGATGCTCAGCTCAGCAGCAGCCAAAACATCATCAACTGTTGTCATCACTCAGCTCCAGCACTGCATAGCACAGCACTAGGAAGATGTTTTGAGGAGAATTAACTCCAGCTCAGATCAAACCCACTATATCCAACTGGCACTTTCATTTTCGAAGCTAGCATGACTGCAGCGTGGTATGAATAACATCAACAGATTCAGCTCAACCCATGACAATGCAAAAATAAGTTTTGTGTTCATGGATTTGAAGGCTGGGATATCCAACTTTATTTAATTTAATCAGGATATGTGATTATCAGTGGAAGAAAAACCCCAGAGGGTGGGAGAACAGTAAGTGTTGCTAAGTCATACAGTTTTCTTAGTAACCCAATTAGTTAGTTGCAGCCTTTTTGCTCACATGAGCTCTTGGGAACAGCTGACTTCCTAAAGTGCTGTTCAGAGTAGACAAAAGTCTGGATGACCAAGAATAGAAAAGAAAAGAAAAGAAAAGAAAAGAAAAGAAAAGAAAAGAAAAGAGGAAAGAAAAGGAAAGAAAAGGAAAGCAAAGAAAAGAAAGGAAGAGAAAGGAAAAGAAGAGAAGAGAAGAGAAGAGAAGAGAAAAGAAAAGAAAAGAAAAGAAAAGAAAAGAGAAAAGAAAAAGTACACAACCCCCCCCAAATCCTCAAACAAAAACCTCCAGCAGACATTGCCCCTTTTCCCTTCTCATTACACAGAATCACAGAATCTTAGAGGTTGGAAGGGACCTCAAGAGATCAAGTCCAACCTCCCTGCCAAGGCAGGATCCCCTAGGGTAGTTCATACAGGAACACATCCATGTGGGTTTTGAAAGTCTCCAGAGGCAGAAACTCTACAACCTCTCTGTTCCAGGGTTCTGTGACTCTCACTCTAAAGAAATCTGTCCTCACGTTGAGGTGAAATCTTTTATGTGCAAGCTTGTACTTGTTGCTCCTTGTCTTACTGCTGTGGACCAGAGAAAACAGAGTGACCCCATCCACTTGACACCCACCCCTCAGATATTTGTACACGTTGTTAGATCTCCTCTCAGTCTTCTCCAGAGTAAACAGCCCCAGGGCTCTTGGTCTTTTCTCATAGGGGAGATGCTCAAGTCCCCCACTCATGGAAATGGCTGAATCTGATAGCATATGACAAAAGTAAGTCCCTACTATTGTGTGATTCTGCAATGGGTGTGTGTATCTACAGATATATATAGATAGATAGAGAGCTATTAGGATAATTAAGATTCACAAGGGATTTATCAATTTCTTCACCAAGTAGGAGAAACATGGTCTCAACAGCTAAACCCACCTGTCTTTTAAAAATAATCTGATTTTTTGGTGTTTTTTGGAAAAAAAAAAAAGGTTAATCACAATTAGCCTAAATTTCCTAGCCTTCTGTATTGCCAACAGGAGCAGAGTGCAATAATGGAAATTATTATTAGCCTTTACAGGTCACCTGTTGTGCTACTTTGAGCCTAGCTAGAATGTTTTGGTGAGAAGAACAAGATCATAGGCTGAGAAATGAAAACAATGGTGAGGTCTACTTCCCTCACAGTCTTGCTAAGATGTGTAAAGAAGAAAGGCAAAACAAAAGATTAGGTCACTTGCTTGCTCTCTTTGCTCTCGGCTCCTTCACCTGCTCGGGAGTTGGGGCTGCTGGCTGAACTCCATCTACCTTTCTAACCTCACCCTCCATTTGCTTTGGCTGATTTCACCTTTGCTTCTTAATCCTCTTGGTCGAACCTCCATTCTTCCTTGGGACTGGGGTAAGGTTAAGAGGGGTAGGGGGAAGGTGAGGGGGTGGTTAAGAGCCCCTCCTGGGGACTCAGGTTTCTGGGAGGGGAGTTGTGTCTGTATTACCTTTTACCTTGTCTATTTCTGTCTATAACTGTATCTACTGTAAATATCTGCTTGTACATTGTGCTAGCTGTAAATATAAGCTTCATTCAAATTTTCAGAGCCAGCTGAGTCTAGTCTGGGTGATTTCTAAAGTGTGTGTGTGGGGGGGGAACACCCAAACCATCACACCTGTCCTACTGCATCTTCAGTGTAGTATGCAGCTCGGAGCCCACTATTGCAAGATGGATGCTAATACATTTTAGATTGAGCAGCTCCAGAATGTATCCCATAAAGAGAGTCCAAGGAGGTTAGGCTTTGTCCTGGAGAAGAGGTGGCTTTGAGACAACCAAACAGCAGCTCCTCGATATCTCTAAATTGGTCATTAAGATGTCATTATTTGGCTCTCTACTGGGGTTTATGGTGAAAGAACGAGAGACAAGTTTTGGATTAAAGCAGGTTATTTGCCTGGATATAAGACAGGGGTGTGGGGGGGCAACCCGTCACTGTGAATATAAAGGAGTACTGGAACATCCTAGCCCTCAAAAGGTTGTGGGTTCTTCATCCTTGGAAGTTTAAAAGATTCATATAGGCAAGGCCCTAAGCAACTTGATCTGATCCTAAAGCTGGACTTGCTTTGGGCGCATTAGAGACTTTCTGAGTTCCCTTCCTGAGACAATTATCCTATACTACTACATGCACTAAGAAATGCCATATATTGTGAGAATTTTCCAGAGTAGTTGTGTTACAATAGACTTGTCTGGGAAAAATAAAGCTTCTATTAAACAGTTTATGCTAGATGTCTGTAATGAATAATAGTCTGTTAGAATCTCTTCTGGAGTATTTAATTATTTTGACTGTAAGGTATTTGTGCTGGCTTCATAGTGGAGAATTTACAGCACAATCAAGACACACTAACAAAAAATAAGATGAGATTGCCTTTACTGGCAATCTTAGACAAGTTTTCAGAATTTGGAGTCCTTACTACTTACAGGACACGTAAAAGTTCTTAGTTCCAGATTAATAGCCTCCAGCTGAGTGTGATGAATTTTGAAAGACAATTCATTATCTTGACACCTGGACAAAACAAAGGAATTTGTCTTGGCTGCAGAGGACACAGATGGGCAGTAAATGTAGCAGCTGGAGAGGTTCTACAAAGCATGTGCACAGCTGAAACCAAATTGCTGCTCCTTACTGGAGAAGCACTTTTCACTGGAGAAACAGGTGAAATGGGGTCGGGTGTCCCATTGTTTCTTTGGAAGAACCTGCTGGCCAGCTTTTCACATTGCATTCAAATACATTTTATTGTTGTTGGTTTTCCTAATTTTATAAGTACCCCTCCCTTTATCAACATCAGTCTGTCTGCAAAATATTGAGAAGAGCAAACAGGATACTTTGCAGTAATTTTTGAACATTTGCTAGGAGAACTCTGCCTGCTAGTACCTGAAGTCTTCAGGAACAGTGTGGCCAGCAGGACAAGGGAGGTTATTCTTTCCCTGTACTCAACACTGGTCAGGCCACACCTTGAGTACTGTGTCCATTTCTGGGCTCCTCAATTCAAAAGAAATGTTGAGGTGCTGGAAGGTGTCCAGAGAAGGGCAACAAAGCTGGTGAAGGGCCTGGAACACAAACCCTATGAGGAGAGGCTGAGGGAGCTGGGGTTGTTTAGCCTGGAGAAGAGGAGGCTCAGGGGTGACCTCATTGCAGTCTACAACTACCTGGAGGGAGGTTGTAGCCAGGCGAGGGTTGGTCTCTTCTGCCAGGCAACCAGCAACAGAACAAGAGGACACAGTCTCAAGTTGTGCTGGGGGAAGTATAGGCTGGATGTTAGGAGGAAGTTCTTGCCAGAGAGAGTGATTGGCATTGGAATGGGCTGCCCAGGGAGGTGGTGGAGTCAGCGTCCCTGGAGGTGTTCAAGAAAAGACTGGACGAGGCACTTAGTGCCATGGTCTAGTTGACTGGCTAGGGCTGGGTGCTAGGTTGGACTGGATGATCTTGGAGGTCTCTTCCAACCTGCTTGATTCTATTCTATTCTATTCTATTCTATTCTATACTTTTGGTGCTGGACAGTGGAAATTTGCACAAAATAGCTGCACAAACGATTGCTTTGAATGTGATTTAACTTTATTATTAACTATGTAAATTTTAACATGCACTAAAAAAAAAAAGGAAATATCTTTGCTTTTATGTTCTTTTAAGTGCAAAATTGACTTCAGTATATACTTTGCTATAAGAACCAAATATCTGCATTTTTTAAAAGACTTTAATAAGTATACATTGCCTCTACTAGATGCAAAAATAGCACTGCTGTTATCCTAATGTCTCCTGTAAATTGCTAGATTTATTTGGCTTCCTTGAAGATATGAATCACAACGGGAGAAGTGCCTTTCTGCCAGGAGTTTTCCTGCAAATAGGTTTTCTCTTTTTGCAGTTTTTTAACCATGTCATCCTGCACAGCTGAAGAACTTTGTTTCCACTGGGGAGAATGACAGTTCATCTTTGCAGCTTCTCTCCATGAAAACACACTCAAAATAACACTGAAAACTCACAGTTCTTTGCTTCAGTTTCAATGTCTTTGCCTTTATAAAAGATGCTGAAACTCTAATGAGAGATAAAAAACAGTGAGGAAGAGTGAGACAGCATTATTTCAACTGCTGACATTCCAAAATATTGAGTAAAACTTATCAGAAATGATGAAAGGTTAAGGAAGATAATTTAACTCTTACAGACCTTATATTAACAGTAATTATGTCATGTCACCCCTTGAGCCTCCAACACAAGAAGGACATGGAACTGCTGGAGAGAGTCGAGAGAAGAGCCACGAAGATGCTCAGAGGGCTGCAGCAGCTCTGCTTTGAGGACAGGCTGAGAGAGTTGGGGCTCTGCAGCCTGGAGAAGAGAAGGCTTCGAGGAGACCTTATAGTAGCTTTCCAGTATCTGAAGGGAGCCTACAGGAAGGCTGGGGAGGGACTATTGACAAGGTCTGGTAATGTCAGGATGAGGGGGAATGGGTTTAAACTGGAAGAGGGGAGATTTAGACTGGATGTTAGGAGGAAGTTCTTTACAGTGAGAGTGATGAGACACTGGAACAGGTTGCCCAGGGAGGTTGTGGATGCTTCCTCCCTGGAGGCATTTAAAGCCAGGCTGGATGAGGCCTTGAGCAGCCTGCTCTAGTGGGAGGTGTCCCTGCCTGTGCTCCCTTCCAACCTAAACCATTCTGTGATTCTATGAATTGCACACATATTGGGTGCTAGGAGTGATTTAAAACATTGGCCACAACTAAATATTTTCTAGCAGTACATTTAGGATAGATATGGACTGTCAAGAGGAGGTTTAAGAGATTACTTGCTGTCCTTCTAGGAAAAAAATGTTTGTTGATAAATCATATTTTGTCAGTACTATAAAGCTATGATATACAGGCCATATTGCAACTGCAATCATAACATCTGAATTTAAAGACTGAAGCGAGCTGAACATCTGTACCACTGTTACAACTGCAATGCAGAGTTCTTATTTCATCACTGCTTTCAAGCGTGTAGCAGATTTGAAGCTCTGTCTTGAATAAGTGTGTGTATGACTTGCTGGGAGTCCTTCATTTGTTAGTCAATTTATCACAGTATCACAGTCTCACAGTATCACCAAGGTTGGAAGAGACCTCACAGATCATCAAGTCCAAGCCGTTACCACAGAGCTCAAGGCTAGACCATGGCACCAAGTGCCACGTCCAATCCTGCCTTGAACAGCTCCAGGGACGGCGACTCCACCACCTCCCTGGGCAGCCCATTCCAGTAGCCAATGACTCTCTCAGGGAAGAACTTTCTCCTCACCTCAAGCCTAAATTTCCCCTGGTGCAGCCTGAGGCTGTGTCCTCTCGTTCTGGTGCTGGCTGCCTGAGAGAAGAGAGCAACCTCCTCCTGGCTACAACCACCCCTCAGGTAGTTGTAGACAGCAATAAGGTCACCCCTGAGCCTCCTCTTCTCCAGGCTAAACAATCCCAGCTCCCTCAGCCTCTCCTCGTAGGGCTGTGCTCGAGGCCTCTCACCAGCCTCGTTGCCCTTCTCTGGACACACTCAAGCATCTCAATGTCCCTCTTAAACTGGGGGCCCAGAACTTTGTACATACTCTTATGTATCCATAAAGATGCTTAGGATGTATCTTTGCAAGCAGTAGCTCATTTATGGGATATATTTTAATATATTGGCCACACTTCTCGTTTATTACTCTTCCTTAGAAAAATTTTGCTATCTAGCATTCCAGAGTATTCCAAATTCCTTTCTTCTCCCCCTCCACCCCACTGTGGGTTTGAGAGGGAAGAAGAAGGTGCAAAAAACTGCTTTCCCTCCCTTGCCCTGCAGGCTTGAAGGGGGAACAGCAAAATGCTCCTTTCTGTACGTGTGCTGACTCGTGTGGAAGCCTGCACTGGAGCCGGGCTGGTGGTTGGCTGGGTTTTTGGGCCCAGTATAAAATGGCAAATGGACACTTTGTCTAGAAAAGGATAGAGCAAAGGAGAAGGTGCAAGGAGATTCCTGCCTTGAAAGAGTTCCCACATGGACAGAGTTCCTGACAGAACAGGTTCCTGCCATGACAGAATTCCTGTTTTGGACTGTCCCCGCTTTTGGAAGGCTCCTACCTTTTTGGACGGCTCTCAGTTTTACACCGTCCCTGCTTTTGGATGGTTCTCCCCACTTTTGCACCACTTTGTGAAAACTTTCAAGCTTGGCAAGTCCTGGGGTTCCTTTGAGAGAGGTGCCGGTGGCACCCAGAACCAGTTTGGATCTCCCCTGCTGCTGCTGCTGAGGCAGCATCCCTTTCATGAATCCCTGTTTTGTGGCAGTGACATCTTGAGACATTTCTGACTTTGGCGGCTTTGCCACTTGCCTTGGGCTTCTGCCACATGGATCGAGACTATTGGATATTGTTTGCAGTGCCAGGAGGCAGCTGACAGCAGAGAAATCCAGCAAGGGATCACTGCCAAATACCTATCTCACCTCCGTGAGAAAGCGTGCTGTTCCCTTGATTCTCTGCTCAGCCTGATTAGTAGTGGGGTAAAGCTGTGTTTATAGCTTAGCCTTTTCCATTTCCTGACTTCCTAAATCCCTAAATTTGTCCATAACATCCTCTTGAAGAATCTCTGATCAAACTAGAATCTGTAAATAAATCTAAACTACTTTTGTATATAGTTTGGGGTTGGAATTTTCAGGAAAATAAAATAATTCTATTTTTGTAATTCCTGACTCAGCCACATTAATTCCCTGCCTCCACAACATCTAGTTAGAAAACAAATCAACGTGATATCAGAATAGAATAGAATAGAATAGAATAGAATAGAATAGAATAGAATAGAATAGAATAGAATCAACCAGGTTGGAAGAGACTTCCATGATCATCCAGTCCAACCTAGCACCCAGCCCTAGCCAGTCAACTAGACCATGGCACTAAGTGCCTCGTCCAAGCTTTTCTTGAACACCCCCAGGGATGGTGACTCCACCACCTCCCTGGGCAGCCCATTCCAATGCCAATCACTCTCTTTGCCAACAACCTCCTCCTAACATCCAGCCTATACTTTCCCCGGCACAACTTGAGACTGTGTCCCCTTGTTCTGTTGCTGGTTGTCTGGCAGAAGAGACCAATCCTCTCCTGGCTACAATGTGCTTACCAGAATTTTGTTGTTGTCTTTTTAAAGGCATAATTCAGTTAGTAATAAATATCTTAACATTATTAATAAACTTATGCTACTGGAGGCTATGAGTAATGTAGCAGACATCCTTTTCAGTACATCAAGTGAAGAAAATAGCCTTGCTGTGCCTTGACATGTGTTGGATACCTGTGGAGTGTACATGACAAATCATAATTTGACCCGAGCAAATGTAATCAGCATGTTATTTTGGACAGAAAACTCAGTCTTCCAGCAGGGGTGGAATCCTCTACTCCTCCAAGACTTAAAAGGCCAGATTTTGAGAACTACTGCAGCTTGTTATAAAAAACTAAAGTAAATTAAAGTGCAATGTGTACATTTGGCATTGCTGGAATAAGATATAGCTTATGCAGTCTTTTGAATATTTAGGGATTTTAGAACAAGATTATCTGATTACTACATTATATATTTGTTTGTTTACAAGAGCTATAAATTCCTTAGACTACAAGACTTTAGATAGCCTTTTATGAGTACACAACCAGGTAGATAGATGATGGTAGAGCTGTGGATGTGGTTTTCCTTGATTTCAGTAAAACATCTGATGCTGTCTCCCACAGTATCCGTGCAGATAAACTGAGGAAGTGTGGTCTGCATGGTCAGGTAGTGAGGTGGATTCAGAATTGTTTGAAGGAAAGAAGTCAGAGAGTTGTGGTCAATGACACAGAGTCTACTTGGAGGCCTGTAACTAGTGGAGTCCCAGAGAGCTCAATACTGGGAGCAGTTCTGTTCAATATATTCATCAATAACCTGGATAAGAAAACAGAGTGCACTGTCAGCAAGTTTGCTGATGGCACAAAACTGGTTGGAGTGGCTGACACATCAGAAGGCTGTGCTGCCACCCAGTGAGACTTAGACAGGCTGGAGTGTTGGGTAGGGACAAATGTGGGCAGATAGGACACAGCCACTTAGATCTGCTGAAGTCCACTGACCAAACAGAGCTCATGCAGAATAGAATAGAATAGAATAGAATAGAATAGAATAGAATAGAATAGAATAGAATAGAATAGAATAGAATAGAATCAATCAGGTTGGAAGAGACCTCCAAGATCATCCAGTCCAACCTAGCACCCAGCCCTATCCACTCAACTAGACCATGGCACTAAGTGCCTCACCCAGTCTTTTCCTGAACACCTCCAGGGATGGCAACTCCACCACCAACCTGGACAGCCCATTCCAAGGGCAATTCACCCTCTCTAAGAAGAACTTCCTCATAACATCCAGCCTATACTTCCCCTGGAACAACTTGAGGCTGTGTCCCCTTATCCTGTTGCTGGTTGCCTGGGAGAAGAGACCAACCCCCACCTGGTTACAACCACCCTTCAGGTAGTTGTAGACAGCAATGAGGTCTGCCCTGAGCCTCCTCTTCTCCAACTTCTCCATGCAGCTGGTCATGCAGCTGGCCTAGGGGCTATGAGTGGCATCAATGATTAGTAAGTAAATCTTAATTTTTATGTCACTGATTGGTGTGATTCTGTCCTTGTGGCTACCTCAAGCCTAAATTCTCCTGTCAGAGAGATGGAAGGAAATTGTTTTTCCTCTGTGAACCAACTCTAGAGACTGTAGTTCTGTAGCACCATTGCATTAATTCTCATTCATATAAAACTGATGTATATATCTGGTTCTGAATGCTTACCCAAACCCCACCTATATGAAAATCCACTCAGAATTAGTGAAAATAGGATCTGTTGCAGTCATCCTACTTCATAGAATACACCAAATGAATGTACCTAGTAAAGGAAAGGTTTATCTATTGCTAAACTGAGCAGTGTTACAATGGTCAGCTGAACAGACAGCCTATGTTTTATAAACGAGTTTTCCTATTTAAGTGCAAGAAAGAGTTGTTATGAAATCAGAAATGGCATTTATATTTTAGAGAAATTGTCATGAATATTCAGGATTATCACTCTGATTATGTATATCAGATCTGCTTAATGCTTCATTAAGGTAAACACAGAAATAGAAGTCATTGTGCATTTGTAGTGACAGGCATGTCTTCTTTTAGCTTACAGACTATGAATATTGAATCAGTGAACAGATGTCAGAAGCCAGCACAGCAGCACTCTTTTTCTTGAAAAGACTGAAACATAAAATGAAGCAACAGATTTAGGCCTGACCCATGGCCTGCACTCTTTTTTAGTTATCTGTTTTACATCAACTCCTGAACTTCCAAGGGCTCAGGCAGAACTGACTGGCTAAAATGAGCAACTGGCTAAGATGACCAACTGTCTAATATACCACAGTCAATACACCAGCTGAACCACTTTGCAAAGAAGATAAGGTGAATGATTATAACACAAGTTGTAGGAATAAAGTACCTGTTAGCACTCAAAAGTTTTTAAGAAACACCTAAAACTAAGGAGCTTTTTTTTTTCTTTTTTTTTTTTTTTTTATAGTAACATATAGGCAGAGGTTTTGAGGCTTATAATCCTAAATATATCTGTTAGGAGGAAGTTCTTGCCAGAGAGGGTGACTGGCACTGGAATGGGCTGTCCAGGGCGGTGGTGGAGTCACCGTCCCTGGGGGTGTTCAAGAAAAGCCTGGATGAGGCACTTAGTGCCATGGTCTAGTTGACTGGCTAGGGCTGGGTGCTAGGTTGGACTGGATGATCTTGGAGGTCTCTTCCAACCTGGTTGATTCTATGATTCTATGAAATGCTGTCCTGAAATGCCTGGTTTCTCTCCATTACTGATCTAACTTTCTCAGAGAGAGATGTAGACTCACTACAGACTTCTAGGCATGATTCAACTGCCAAATTATGACACTCTAAGGATGTTAATTTAAAAAAAAAATAATAGGGGTTATCCTGCAGTGTCTCCAGATGACCTCCAGACTCTATCTCCTGTCCTGAAATGTCTCTAGTTTGTATTGGCAGATATTGGAGAGCAGCCAAACAGAAAGGGATCTGGGGGTACTGATCGATACCCACCTGAACATGAGCCAGCAGTGTGCCCAGGTGGCCAAGAGAGCCAATGGCATCCTGGCCTGCATCAGGAATGGTGTGGCCAGCAGGAGCAGGGAGGTCATTCTGCCCCTGTACTCTGCACTGTTTGACCACACCTTGAGTACTGTGTCCAGTTCTGGGCCCCCCAGTTTAAGAGGGACATTGAGATGCTTGAACGTGTCCAGAGAAGGGCAACGAGGCTGGTGAGAGGCCTCGAGCACAGCCCTACGAGGAGAGGCTGAGGGAGCTGGGATTGTTTAGCCTGGAGAAGAGGAGGCTCAGGGGAGACCTTATTGCTGTCTACAACTACCTGAGGGGTGGTTGTAGCCAGGAGGAGGTTGCTCTCTTCTCTCAGGCAGCCAGCACCAGAACAAGAGGACACAGCCTCAAGCTGCGCCAGGGGAAATTTAGGCTTGAGGTGAGGAGAAAGTTCTTCACTGAGAGAGTCATTGGCTACTGGAATGGGCTGCCCAGGGAGGTGGTGGAGTCGCCGTCCCTGGAGCTGTTCAAGGCAGGATTGGACGTGGCACTTGGTGCCATGGTCTAGCCTTGAGCTGTGTGGTAAAGGGTTGGACTTGATGATCTGTGAGGTCTCTTCCAACCTTGGTGATACTGTGAGACTGTGAGACTGTGATATTATACAAAGAATCTAGGAGAAAAAAAACATTTTCTTATTGAGGAACATCAGAGCCTGCAGTGCCTAAAATACCACTGGTACAAAAGTTTCAGCAAGGAAATTAGTCTCATAAAATGAGATGACATAAATCCCTAGCATTCCTATCAGGATTTGTTTAAATGGGAAGATTTTGATAATGTTGGACCTATTACAGAAGCATAGCAGTTCCTAGTAAAGACATGTTAAAAGCACCCTGTCAAACTTTATTCTTTTACTGTGTAGTAAGGAAAGACAGTCTGAAGAGATTTATGATCCCCTCTCATGAATACTTTTTGTGTTATAAGAAACCTGTAAGTACACTTACATAAGAAACATGATTCAGTACTGGTACTTCATTGTCTGCCAGCACCTCTATCAGCTCCCCACTGTGCATAGTGCAGCAAACTGACACTCATGGAGCCAGACAGACATTATTGACACTTTGCCTTCTATAATTTTTATTTTTTTTGAGTTGGAAAGGGTAGGTTTTTGGGTTTGTTTTGATTTGATTCTGGCTTCTTCTGGGTCGGTGCAATCCCAGGCACAGATACAGGCTGGGTGGTGAATGGCTGGAGAGCAGCCCTGAGGAAATGGACCTGGGGGTCTGCGTTGATGAAAAGCTCAACATGAGCCTGCAGTGTGCACATGCAGCCCAGACAGCAACCCTGTGCTGGGCTGCAGCAAGAGAAGTGTGGCCAGCAGGGCAAGGGAGGGGATTCTCCCCCTTTACTCTGCTCTCCTCAGACCCCGCCTGGAGTACTGTGTGCAGTTCTGGAGCCCCCAGCACAAAAAGGACATGGAACTGCTGGAGCCAGTCCAGAGGAGAGCCACGAAGATGCTCAGAGGGCTGCAGCAGCTCTGCTATGAGGACAGGCTGAGAGAGTTGGGGCTCTTCAGCCTGGAGAAGAGAAGGCTTCGAGGAGACCTTAGAGTGGCTTTCCAGTATCTGAAGGGAGCCTACAGGAAGGCTGGGGAGGGACTATTGACAAGGTCTAGTAATGTTAGGACGAGGGGGAATGGGTTTAAGCTGGAAGAGGGGAGATTTAGACTGGATGTTAGGAGGAAGTTCTTTACAGTGAGGGTGGTAAGACACTGGAACAGGTTGCCCAGGGAGGTTGTGGATGCTTCCTCCCTGGAGGTGTTTAAGGCCAGGCTGGATGAGGCCTTGAGCAGCCTGCTCTAGTGGGAGGTGTCCCTGCCTATGGCAGGGGGTTGGAGCTGGATGATCTTTGAGGTCCTTTCCAACCTAAACCATTCTATGCTTCTATGATTCTATGATTCTTCTATTTCTTCCCTTTATTTTGAAAGTATGATCATTTTAGTGGGAGGGAATTTAAAGAAAATATTGATTTTTAAAATGTTTCCTCTTTTTATGCATTTTATTTTTGAAGATTGCTAATGTTCTTGGTTTTGTCTTGATGCTAGTGAGTTTGGACGAGGTTCTGGTGGTGGTTTTCTGGTTTTGTTTTTTGTTTGTGGGTTTTTTTGTTTGTTTTTGTTTATTTGTTTTTAATTTATATAGGTGCAATTTTAGAGGTCAAGTTTTTGTTGGTTTTCCAGAAGCTTATTTTTCCTCCCATAGCATTTGCTTGTAGGATTGTTTTGGAGTTTATGGTTGTTTTGGTTTAGGGTTTTTTTTTTTACTTCTAATGTTTCCTTTCCTTAGGCAAGGGATCTCTTTTTTACTGGATGTTGCTGAGTGTGATTTTTTTTTCTTTTTCCTCTCTCTCTTTTTCCTTTGTTTTTTAATATAAAATAATAGAATTGTTTTCTTTGTAAAATACTTCCAAGATTATCAGGTCTAATCATCAGCCCAACTCCATTATAGCCATTAAACCATGTCCCAAAGCTCCATGTCTACACATTTCTTGAACACCTCCAGGGATGGTGACTCTACCACTTCCCTGGGCAACCTATTTCATTGCCTGACCATTCTTTCTATAAAGAAGTCATTATTGCAATCTCAATTTACAGAGTTTTATTAACCATTGGAATAGGCTGCACAAACAGAAGTAGCTCGACAAAGGCCTTCACAACCTTTTCTCTCTCTGCACAATATTTATCCTCTAGTCAATAGATTGTTCTGATTCCTTTTGTGCATTCTTGATGTGAAGACTGAATGAAAGGAACTGAGATGTCATTTTCTACTGTACTGTTGAATGGCTCTTTCCTTCCAGTATCTCAACATCTCTCTTGAATTGAGGAGCCCAGAACTGGACACAGGACTCAAGCTGTGGCCTGACCAGGGTTGAGTACAGGGGCAGAATAACCTCCCTCATCCTACTGACCACACTGTTCCTGATACAGGTCAGGATGCCATTGGCTCTCTTGCCCACCTGGGCACACTGCTGGCTCATCTTCAGCCTACTATCCACCAGTACCCTCAGGTCCCTTTCTTCCTGGCTGCTCTCCAGCCACTCTGTCCCCAGTCTGTAGCACTGCTTGGGGTTGTTGTGGCCAAAGTGCAGAACCCTGCACTTGGCCTGGTTAGATCTCATCCCATTGGCCTCTGCCCACCCATCCAGCCTGTCTAGATTCCTATGCAAGGCTCTCCTACCTTCAAACAGATCAACACCTGCACCTAGCTTGGTGTCAAGATATGTAGTTAATAAGAACCAAGAAACTGAAGAACTCCTGAAAAAAAATGCAGCTTCATAATCCATTCTCCTAGAAATAGAGATGTGTAATTTATAATAGTGAAGTCTGGTCACTGACAGGCTTACCAGAGCAAGCCTTGATGATTGCTTGGGGTTTTTTTTCTTTAAACTTCTAACCCAAACCAATTAATATAGGTGGCAGTTTCACAAACCACTTCTACTCAGATAATGTACCTGAGTCTATGGCAGAATAATCAATAATGTGAAAGGAAAGAAGGGTCTAGGAGAGCTAGTTGATCTTCAAGGATGACTTCCTCTAAGCTCAAGAAAGGTTTATCTAAAGTTGCAAGAACTCAAACAAAGGTGGCAGAGAGCCGGCATGGGCAAGCAAAATGTCCTGACTAAACTGAAAACAAAGTATTTTACAACAAAGCAAACAAATAACTTCCCCCCCAAAAAACAACCAGCCAAATTTAAAAAAAATAAATTAAAAAAACCCAACCAACCAGAAAAAAACAACATCAAAACCCAAACAAAACAAAACCAACCAACCAAAACAAAATAATTTGGATTTGAATCTGCTGAAGGATGTCAAGTTCAACAAGAAGGGCTTCTACAGATACGACAACAGAAAAGACTAGAGAAAGAGGACCAGCTGCTGAAGGGGGATGGAATTTTGGTACTACATGACATGAGAAAAGCCCAATTACTCAAAGTCTTCTTTACTTCAGTCTTCCCATGGTACTGGCCTTTAGGAATCAAGCAGATTTAAGTTATGGTGTTTGCTACATACAGTCAGAAACCACATCAGCAGGAAGTTGTGTGCAAAGGTAGCAAATGTGTTTGTCAAATGACACATTAATGGGGAAATTTAATGCAGGCCTGTGTGATCTCTGTCTGTCTGTGTTTGAGCATGTTCTTTTTCTTTCTCTGAACAGAGGAAACTAATGAAAAGCCAGGTGATGTGAAGCAGACTGGATGAATGCTAGAACACTTTTCAAAGTCTGATGCCCTGGATACCCCAATCCAGAGATTAAAAGATGTATGCTACTAATATGACTTCCCTTTCCCTTCTGCCTTTAAAAGTTTCACAGTAGTAGAGGAAAGGGCTACTTTTTCTTCCATACAAATAGAAAAGACAGCATGGCACAGATTCATCATTCATCTAGGCATCCAAGCAATCTCCTTAAAGTAGGACTGTCAGTGCCCATCTTCCTTCAACATTTAGTAGAGTATAGGGAACTCTGAGATAGAATAGAATCAACCAGGTTGGAAGTGACCTCCAAGATCATCCAGTCCAACCTAGCATCCAGCCCTAGCCAGTCAACTAGACCATGGCACTAAGTGCCTCATCCAGTCTTTTCCTGAACACCCCCAGGGACAGTGACGCCACCACCTCCCTGGGCAGCCCATTCTAATGGCAAATCACTCTCTCTGTGATGATCTGACTCACCTGCTGACAGTAGCCTTTTGTTTCTTTTGTCTCTACAAGCCATTTTTAAAATTATAACTGTCATAAACTTGCCTGAAGTTAGGAAGCATGTGACCATTTTTATCTACCTGTAACTCAAGACCAGTCCTAAAGTTTAACTGTTTAATATTCTTTTGTTGTTGTTGTTTTTATTTTAGTGATATTCTTACCCTCATTACAAGTATATAAATGCTGCAAATGCTGTCAGCTAGCAAGGCTCCTTTTAGGCAGTCAACTGGAAGAAATCCTCACTATTTGAGAAATTAATATGTTAAGAAACCACACAACTCTTTTGGAGCAGTGCTGGCATCCAGCTGGCTGCCCGAAAAATTGCCTAGAGCAGTATGTGCTCTAGTAGATGAATCTGAGCGCTGGATCAAAGATTTGTGAACATTAGTAGGTCTTCAAATGCTGTTGCCTGAATGACAGCAACTTTTGTAAAAATAATTTCAGTTAAGTGACTCATATCTTCAATACTACTGTCTGCAACAGCTTCCATCCTCCCTGCAGATTGATTTGTAGTCTACAGTGATCACGGCCCTTTAAAGCTTCCTAATAGAAATGCAAAGTGCATCTCATTGCTCAGACTAGGTCAGTGCCCTCAATTGCCAAACTTTGATGGAAAGGGAAAGGGAAGCAGGTGCTGGGTTGTTGTCAGCATTTGTTGCAAGAAATTGGATCTCGGGCACTGAGAAGGAGAAATAAACTATTTGGTGATGTTGATAAACCTATTAATATAGTCATAAATACACATTGCACTTAACTATAAATGAAGAATTACAAGACACAATCACAGGCAATTCTAGTGTTAATATTGCCTTTTACTGCCCACAGTATTTTTGCTTCAATTTAGTGTTATCATTCAGTTAACTAGACTCCAGCTCACAGATGTGATGATGAGCCACCATATCTCTAAATGCTTCCTTCATAACTATCACCTTAAACTCTTATGGAATGAACTGCTGAATCATCTTGTGGTCTTGAACCCTCTGTTTCTATGTCACCTGAAATACTCACTGATGAGGAGAAAGAGTAAATGGGCCCGTATGTATCAAGTATATTTTCTTTAACATCCCAGTATTGGAAATAAGCTTTGTGAATCATGGTTATTTCCTTTACTTTCCAAAATAGTCTTGTCTCTATCATTCATCTGAAATCATTCTCATGATCTGACACTAGGTTACAAGATTGAACATGTCTACTGAAACTATTCCACTTTTCTCCCATGTTTCTCATAGTTCTCTGCATGTATCTTACATTTGTTTGCACAATATTTGTATGTGCTTAACCTATCCAGATATGCAAATGGCTTGATAAAAATGTAAGTTCAACATATTTTGGGTAGTTCCTAAAAGAATTTTAGAGCTATCACCTTAACTGAGTCATCTATGAAAATCATACGATGTGGATAAGTTTTCACAGGCTTAGTACTTCTAATTTTTAACACCTCTCTATTCATATATCAGACAATCTGCATGGTAAGAGCACATCTCTGTCATAAATGGTTGCATGTAATCTTGCATCTGGCCTCTTTATGGTCTTACCAGTGTATCAAATACTTTACCTATTATATGGATTTACCAGTCTAAGAGATCACAGAGAGAGTCATCTGCCATTGGAATGGGCTGCCCAGGGAGGTGGTGGAGTCACCGTCCCTGGGGGTCTTCAAGAAAAGCCTGGATGAGGCACTTCGTGCCATGGTGTAGTTGACTGGCTAGGGCTGGGTGCTAGGTTGGACTGGATGATCTTGGAGGTCTCTTCCAACCTGGTTGATTCTATGATTCTATGAAAACTGGGATGATTTAATAATTTGTGATACAAATGAAATATGTCAAAATGCTTCACTGAAAGATCTAATCACACACACACCATTATAAGTAATATGGTAAAGCACAGGAATTGTGAATGTCAGCCAGAATCAGTAAATATGATAACAAATTCTTGCTTGCAGAGTCACCTCCTTTGTGAAATGTATATGATTATTTGTCACCTGGGTGATGACTGTTTCCACAGTACTTTCTCAGTTCATTGTTCATTGATTTTGTTTTTATTATATGAGTCTGCAACAGTCCTCTGCAGAGAAATACATGCTACCTAGCTACCTTAAACCTTAGCATCTGTCTGGAACCCTTCTGTAAACACTAATTTGAGGTAAAACTCTGAAACAGTTTAATTTTAAGGTAAAATAATGCATCATATTAGATGTTAATCTTTATTTTTGCATTTATGTCGAATGAGAAAGAGGAAAGTTGACGGTTTTGAAAGCACAGTCATGTGGATTAAGCAGTAAGCATAGCCATAGGGAATAAAAACATTTACTGTTCATAAGTTTCATGTCAGCTGAGGTTTGCATGTATTTATCTGAAATTATGATATGTTTCTTTTCCATTTTTTCTTTATACTGGTATATGTCTGTAAAATATTATATTGCAGGAAACCCTACTCTGGCTCATTTTTTGTAGGTATGTTGAATGTGTTTTCATTTTCTGTTTTTCTTTTTTTTTCCCCCCAACATTTATGCTTTTACTGTAAAAATTATACACTATTTAGGAAAAATTATGAACTCGCATTTTAAGATGGCGTAGTTTGTCCCTGGATGGGAGTTACATCCCCACCAAAATTGTTCTCTTCGCCTTATTAGATGGACAGGGGAGAGAGAAAATATAACAAAAGCACAGGAGTCAAGATAGAAGCAATTTCATAAAAGTGGTGGTGAATGGTGCCACATCCAGCTGGCGGCCGGTCACTAGCGGTGTCCCTCAGGGATCAGTGCTGGGCCCCATCCTCTTTAACATTTTCACAGATGATCTGGATGAGGGCATCGAGTCAGTCATCAGCAAGTTTGCAGATGACACCAAGCTGGGGCAGATGTGGCTGGGTTGGAGGGCAGAAGGGCTCTGCAGCGGGACCTTGACCGCCTGGACAGATGGGCAGAGTCCAATGGGATGGCGTTCAATGGCTCCAAGTGCAGGGTGCTGCACTTTGGCCACAACAACCCCATGCAGAGATACAGGCTGGGCTCGGAGTGGCTGGAGAGCAGACAGACAGAGAGGGATCTGGGGGTGCTGATCGATACCCGCCTGAACATGAGCCAGCAGTGTGCCCAGGTGGCCAAGAGAGCCAATGGCATCCTGGCCTGCATCAGGAATGGTGTGGCCAGCAGGAGCAGGGAGGTCATTCTGCCCCTGTACTCTGCACTGGTTAGACCACACCTTGAGTACTGTGTTCAGTTCTGGGCCCCCCAGTTTAGAAGGGACATTGAGATGCTTGAGCGTGTCCAGAGAAGGGCAACGAGGCTGGTGAGAGGCCTCGAGCACAGCCCTACGAGGAGAGGCTGAGGGAGCTGGGATTGTTTAGCCTGGAGAAGAGGAGGCTCAGGGGTGACCTTATTGCTGTCTACAACTACCTGAGGGGTGGTTGTGGCCAGGGGGAGGTTGCTCTCTTCTCTCAGGTGGCCAGCGCCAGAACGAGAGGACACAGCCTCAGGCTGCGCCAGGGGAAGTTTAGGCTCGAGGTGAGGAGAAAGTTCTTCACTGAGAGAGTCATTGGCCACTGGAATGGGCTGCCCAGGGAGGTGGTGGAGTCGCCGTCCCTGGAGCTGTTCAAGGCAGGATTGGACGTGGCACTTGGTGCCATGGTCTAGCCTTGAGCTCTGTGGTAAAGGGTTGGACTTGATGATCTGTGAGGTCTCTTCCAACCTTGGTGATGCTGTGAGACTGTAAAATGCAAACACGAAAGTAAAGGCCACACAAGAAAGTATAAGCAAACAAAGATGTATTTCTCTACTTCCCATCAAGACACATGATGTTCAGTCACTCCTGGGAAGCAGGGCTTCAACGCATGTAGTGACTGCTTTGGAGTACAAACACCATCAACAAATGTCCCTACACCTGCTTCTTTCATTTAGTTTATACATCTGAGCTGATATTATATGGCATGGAGTACCCCTTTGGCCACTTTGAGTCAGATGGCCCAGCTGTGTCCCTTGCTAAGATCTTGCCCACCCCTCAGTATTCTCTTGGAGTGAGGGAATGTTGGAAAAGTACAGCTTTGGTGCTCGGGCCGACAGCCACGAAAACGCTAACGTGTTATCAACACCCAGCTACAGCATCGCAAAACAGCACTGGAAAGATGCTCTGGGGAGAATTAAGTCCAGTTAAGCCAAATCAAATTCATAAGCCAAGGTTATTTAGTGGATGACATTATTTTCCTTCCTTTGCTTCTTTTATTTTGTTCCCTTTTGCTTGCAGAAAAGACAATTTGAATAATAATAAAAAGCAGTAGAGAAGAGATAAATGTTGACAAATGAAAAAATAAAGTTTGCTTTACAGCTTTATAAAATGTAAACACTTTTTAGTTCTTAGATTCAAATGAATGCCAGAAATTTAAGTGGAAATGGCTATGATTCTCATGAATCTTGTGAAGCTTCAGGATCACACTATTTTTATTGATGTAAATTGGCAAAATATATTGTATAAGATGTCTTCATGATCCAAGGCTCAACCAATGCCCATTCGTCTGGTGCATGCTCATTAAAGCAGAAAGTTTCATTTAATCAAGAACTAACAATCTAATATGCAAGACAAATTACAAACAAAAGAGGACTGAAATTATGTTTGTGTGTTTGCTTGCCTTTTCAAGATTAGGCACAACATTGCTGCTAGAAACAAGACTGTTGTCCAAGTGTTTGGAGTCCTGTATTACACCTTCCCTTGGTGCATTAGTAATTATGGAAAGAAGCATCACAGGAGCTGGAGTTGTTTAGCCTGGAGAAGAGAGGGCTCAGGGGTGACCTCTTTGCTGTCTACAACTACCTGAAGGGAGGTTGCAGCCAGGCGAGGGCTGGTCTCTTCTACCAGACAACCAGCAACAGAACAAGAGGACACAGTCTCAAGTTGTGCTGGGGGAAGTATAGGCTGGATGTTAGGAGGAAGTTCTTTCCAGAGAGAGTGATTGGCATTGGAATGGGCTGCCCAGGGAGGTGGTGGAGTCACCGTCCCTGGAGGTGTTCAAGAAAAGCCTGGATGAGGCACTTCGTGCCATGGTCTAGTTGGCTGGATAGGGCTGGGTGCTAGATTGGACTGGATGATCTTGGAGGTCTCTTCCAACCTGGTTGATTCTATTCTATTCTATTCTATTCTATTCTATTCTACTTCTAAGTCTGAAATACCTGTATGAACAGCACTGCTTTTTCATTTCTGATGGTGTCTGCTTTTAAAGAGAAACATGTTCTGGAAACAGATTGCCATTTCTCAGAACTGCCAACTGTCTAAATGTATGACTGAGACTTTTTGTAATAGTTTTATCTTGTGATTCCCTGTTGCAGGGATTTATTGACTAACATAAATTCTGTTATGTAATTACTCTGCTACTAAAATGCACTACATCAGTCTCTGCCTCTCTTGTTGGAGCTGCTCCATTTTAAATAAATAAATATTCACTGGGCCAGAACAAATGAGTGATTGCCTCCATACACCAGTGATTAAGGCACTTCCTTGAGAAATATGAGTCAGACTGATGTTGTGGCTCCTACTGTTATTTATTCAAAGTGGAACAGCTCCAGCCTGCCCTTTGACTTTTAGAAGCTTAGGTAGATTGCATGTCACTTAGAGGTATTTGAATCACGGTTTTAAATCACGTTAATAAGGAATAACTTGACACTATGTGTCTCATAACCCAAGGATAATTGGGCATATTGGGAGTGAAGGAGAGCTCAGTACTTTTCTGCTACATTAACCAGAGCAATGTGTGTTTCCAGCAATTTCAAAAACATAAAGAAATAAAATTAAATTAATTTCTTCATTAACCTGCATTTTATCTCTCTCCACAAGAACTATATATTACATTGAAAAGTTGTAGTTCCAACAATCCTTGAGAACTTTTCTTCAATTCTAAGAATATCCTTTGAGTCTCTTCTTCATTAGGTTGATATATAATTTCAAATAAAGTGTATTTGTAAAGTGTATGAGTGATAATTATTTATACAGTATCACACAGTATCACAGTATCACCAAGGTTGGAAGAGACCTCACAGATCATCAAGTCCAACCCCCCTTTACCACAGAGCTCAAGGCTAGACCATGGCACCAAGTGCCACGTCCAATCCTGCCTTGAACAGCTCCAGGGACGGTGACTCCACCACCTCCCTGGGAAGCCCATTCCAGTAGCCAATGACTCAGGGAAGAACTTTCTCCTCACCTCAAGCCTAAATTTCCCCTGATGTAGCTTGAGGCTGTGTCCTCTTGTTCTGGTGCTGGCTGCCTGAGAGAAGAGAGCAACCTCCTCCTGGCTACAACCACCCTTCAGGTAGTTGTAGACAGCAATAAGGTCACCCCTGAGCCTCCTCTTCTCCAGGCTAAACAATCCCAGCTCCCTCAGCCTCTCCTCGTAGGGCTGTGCTCGAGGCCTCTCACCAGCCTCGTTGCCCTTCTCTGGACACGTTCAAGCATCTCAATGTCCCTCTTAAACTGGGGGGCCCAGAACTGGACACAGTACTCAAGGTGTGGTCTAACCAGTGCAGAGTACAGGGGCAGAATGACCTCCCTGCTCCTGCTGGCCACACCATTCCTGATGCAGGCCAGGATGCCATTGGCTCTCTTGGCCACCTGGGCACACTGCTGGCTCATGTTCAGGCGGGTATCAATCAGCACCCCCAGATCCCTCTCTGTCTGGCTGCTCTCCAGCCACTCCGACCCCAGCCTGTATCTCTGCATGGGGTTGTTGTGGCCAAAGTGCAGCACCCGGCACTTGGACTTATTGAACTCCATCCCATTGGACTCTGCCCATCTGTCCTATATATTATATTGTATTATTATATATATACATTTGTATATGTAAAGTGTATGAGTGATAATTATTTATGCATATATTATATTGTATTATTATATATATACATTTGTATATGTAAAGTGTATGAGTGATAATTATTTATACATATATTATATTATTATACATATACATTTATATATGTAAAGTGTATGAGTGACAATTATTAATAGTTCTTTACCTATAGCCTGTCAAGGAAGACAGTTTAATATTAATACAAAAAAAACACTCAAAAATGTGGAACTTCGCTGTACAGCTATTGTAGATGCATCACTCTTCAGATGTCATGCAGTTGTATCTGTATGATGTGCAGATGTTTATGGTGGTTAATGTTTGTGAGCAGAGAGGCATTAGGCTATTTAAATGAGAAGGTGATTTCATTGCTAATATTATATAAATATATATTAACAGATATTCTCACAAAGAAGTCACATATATATTTGCATATATGATTCTGAAGTCTTTGAAAGGTGCTTGTTTTCACTAGTTTTTTGGTGGATTTTTTTTTTAATGGGGAAAGAATTAGCAGAAATACCTGTGGTGAAACAGTCTACCTTAAACATGACTTAAGATATCTATGAAAGAAACATACACCTAAGCCTAAGAGGGCTCTGAACTAACTCCCCTCCTTCTTCCCACCCTTATCACAGAAGGTTTATGTGCAGCAGTGAGATGCAAAGGCAAAGCCGACAATAGGTTAGAAGGAGAGTGATTTGATCAGGTTACACAGATTCAGGCAGAGATAGTTAATACAGCAAGCAACAGCCACAGACTGACTGACTTTGCTCTTATTTGTTGTTTTTATATCCCTAAGCAAAACCAATGAGTGATACAGACATACTATTATTTTCTTTCCACAGCCAATTATCTAATATCTCTCATTAAAATATTCCAATTAGCCTCAAACCAACACAACAGGAAAGATTGTTTTTTGTTAGTCCTATTTTTGGGTGGTGAATGGCTGGAGAGCAGCCCTGAGGAAAAGGACCTGGAGGTCTGGGTTGATGAAAAGCTCAACATGAGCCGACAGTGTGCACATGCAGCCCAGACAGCCAACCGTGTGCTGGGCTGCAGCAAGAGAAGTGTGGCCAGCAGGGCAAGGGAGGGGATTCTCCCCCTTTACTCTGCTCTTGTCAGACCCCACCTGGAGTACTGTGTGCAGTTCTGGAGCCCCCAACACAAGAAGGA
>WAAF01005167.1:0-10646 GCA_013400475.1 Tricholaema leucomelas | reverse complement strand
TAGTTGGTTGAGAATATCTACACGGATGCCACAGGTAGGCTTGACTAATTTTGAAGTCAGAAGTTGGAAAAGGCTTGAGCTATTAAATACAGCATTTCCCACTATAAAATAAGGCTGAGCCCAAAGCTACTCACGAACAGAAGCAGGCTGGCTTGAAAAGGAAGGGCGATTCAAATCGCTTGTGCCTTCGGGTCTTTCAGAAGTCTCTGAGGGTCGTTAAGGAGCTATGAAGCTGCACAATGGGGGGTGCTTAAGGTGAAGTTGTCCTTTGGAGCTTGTCTTCAGAGCGAGAAGAGGCTCCGTGTGTAGAAGCCATCCAGGCGGGGTGGGGGTGGGGGTAGAACTCCAAGGCAGGAACGAACTCCACAACTCCAAGGCAGGAACGAACTCCACGGCAGGAGCACCCCAAGGCAGGAAGTCCCCCCAGTATTCATACCCTTCCTAGACAAAGAGCTGAGTTACCACTGCCTAGGCGCGAAGAGCACACAGCCAATCCCCAGCCGAGTCCAGCGTGGGCCCGGCACGGGGCACCCCTCATGCCGGAAGGGTCCCTCTGCTCCCCCCATTCACGCCTGCAGGGCAGGGGGGAGAACGGATTTTTCACGCCTTTTTTCCTCTCCCATTCAAACCACAGAGGGAGAGGAATTTTGGGGTGTACGGGACACTCCATGACAGTTTATTACTGAATTTAAAGACTGAAGCCACTGCACAGGGGTGTGTCTACATGCAGAGACATCTGCTTGTTGGATTCAGAGGCAAACAGTTTATTTGTGAAGTCCTGTTTTAGTTCTTCTGAACCTCAGACACCAGCCTTCAACCTGCCATCCTCTTAGTTTGGAAAAAAGTTTAAAAACATAAAACAAATCATTTTAAAAGGCATAGAAAATTGAGAGCTGCATCTCTATAATGTTGATGTCTTTAAACATCTATTATACTTTCTCAAATTATTTACAATGCTGAAAACAGACTAATCAGGCAGAGGCTGTTTAGTGCATAATAGTCTTATGATATGAGTATTACAGCATAGAAATATTTTAAGAAATAAAAGTCATTAATTTACCCAGTGGTTCGTGGAGAAGTGGCAATTTTTCTCCCTTGGGTAAAATGCTTGTTAGTGTGCCACAACAACTGATATGGCACACACACGTGTAGAAGCACATAGAACGCGATGACCTGTATCTAATTTACAGTACACAGGCTCACATGAGGTAGTCCTAGTGACTTAAAATTGTTTTCTTAATTGAATAATATAGAAGTCTGTGGCAATTATAATACAGATGTTACCCTGCAAACAGCAAGAAATAGACATAAGAAAAAACAGTATAACTTACTGTCCATGTCTCACCGTACCCATGGTGATCCTATCCTTGTGGTTCTATGTATATTAATAAAACCTGTTCTCAAATACTTCCTCATTTTAAGCTACTTTACTACCAGTTAATTTATACCACCAGTATTGCCTCCAGTTAATTTCTTTCTGCAACTGCCTTTAGTGCCTTTACTACTTTATTACCAATACATGATGTAAAAAAAGTCGAACTCTCTGTCCTAATACTGGCAAGAACTTAAACACAGAAATACATTTTAATTTATATTAATATGTTTCAAGTTACCCTGTGATTACACTTTAAAATAATATCTTAAATATGACTTATAAAGCTCATTTTAAGACTTGTTCAAGAAATTAAGATGAGGAAAAGAGTGTCTGACAGATTCATTAATTTTAGCATGTTTCTCTACTAGACAACACATTCTCACAGCAGTCTCTCAACAATGTAACTCTATTATCTATATTACTTCTGTACATGCTGGACAAGTTAACATACAATCCTAATCGGCTGTACAGTTGTGCGGTTGGCATGTTGTATGTTAGTGGTACAGTATTTAATGCTAAAGTATTATTTTTCCTCAAGGATTCCAGCAAATACTTAATATTATTGCATTTCAGTATGCTATACAAATAAGCTAGCTTGTCTGGAGCCAGCCTCAGTAATATCTGGAGCACTGTAGCAACATTAAGGTACATCTGACCAAAGCCAAAGGAATTTTACACATCTGATTTACCTTACTGCTGAAACTGCTCAGAAAAAGGTGTGCAAGGGTAGGAATGAAGATGAAGTAAAGGACAGAGAGTGCAAAAGATACCAAACCAATGA
Organism: Tricholaema leucomelas; assembly: GCA_013400475.1. Taxonomy (NCBI): domain Eukaryota; kingdom Metazoa; phylum Chordata; class Aves; order Piciformes; family Lybiidae; genus Tricholaema lacrymosa; species Tricholaema leucomelas. The sequence continues at coordinate 8,490 of WAAF01005167.1, read as the reverse complement.
CATAATCCAGGAGGGTAAGTCTCTGTGCATGAGATTTGATAGATCATGCACAATGAGGACTGATAATAGGATACTGAGGAACTGGAAGACATATACATTTCTGAGCCTTATTTCACATACATGTGTATGTGTATATATATGTGAAATACATGTATATTCACATAAATATATATATATACACACACACGTGCATATATACATGTATATAGAATAGAATAGAATCAACCAGGTTGGAAGAGACCTCCAAGATCATCCAGTCCAACCTAGCACCCAGCCCTATGCAGTCAACTAGACCATAGCACTAAGTGCCCCATCCAGTCTTTTCTATCTACCTATCTTTTTATTTGGGTGTAAGTTTATGCATATTCATATATATATATATACACACATATATAAAAGCTGAAGTATTATTTGGCACAAAGTCATACCTGAATATTCTGCTTTTCCTTAAGTATTTACTATTTAGAATAGAATAGAATAGAATCAATCAGGTTGGAAGAGACCTCCAAGATCATCCAGTCCAACCTAGCACCCAGCCCTAGACAGTCAACTAAACCATGGCACTGAGTGCCTCATCCAGTCTTTTCTTGAACACCCCCAGGGACAGTGACTCCACCACCTCCCTGGGCAGCCCATTCCAAGGACAAATCACTCTCTCTGGCAAGAACTTCCTCCTAACATCCAGCCTAGACTTCCCTTGGCACAACTTGAGGCTGTGTCCCCTTGTCCTGTTGCTGGTTGCCTGGGAGAAGAGACCAACCCCCACCTGGCTACAACCACCCTTCAGGTAGTTGTAGACAGCAATGAGGTCTGCCCTCAGCCTCCTCTTCTCCAGGCTGAACAACCCCAGCTCCCTCAGCCTCTCCTCATAGGGTTTGTGTTCTAGGCCCCTCACCAGCTTTGTTGCCCTTCTCTGGACACCTTCCAGCACCTCAACATCTCTCTTGAGTTGAGGAGCCCAGAACTGGACACAGCACTCAAGGTGTGGCCTGACCAGTGTTGAGTACAGGGGAAGAAGAACCTCCCTCGTCCTATTTACTGTCCTGAACTTTGGAACATGACTTCTAATAGATAACATTTAACATTAATATTTTTTTTATGCACTCAGAAGCCCAGTAGGTAACAAGTATGATTTTACTGCGAGAGAAAAAAGGAGTTGGTAATTTATATTAAAATATGGTAGCACTGCTGCTTCTAAAATGACAGAAATAAATAATTACTATTACCCTGAACTAAATGAAAAACTACTTCAGTCTGCCACTGTATAATCTTCTTACTAAAGAAAATATTGTTCTCCCCATTAGTTCTATATTTAAGACGAAGCCACTGGAAGCAAGTAACTTCCTAGTTAATGTGGCTGCCATCAGGAATTTGAAAGGTACCAGCATTTGAAATGACCAGAGTCATTTAGTCATAGCATTGAGCAAATAACTTTAATAGCTGATATGAGTTTAGGAAATAGTTGTTGCTGCACTGGAGTAATCATCTAAACTCAGAGAGTGCTATTCTGAATTATAGTGACACAGAGATTTCTGAATGTAATGCCACTATTCTTAAAGCCCAAGACCAAAACAAATATTCTCTTTCTTTAAAAATAGTGAGATTAGATACAACATTTTTGAAACTCAGCTAGTAAAATATGGACTAAATTGTTATTAAAAACATGCAAACAACAAAAATGAAATTAAAATGTTTTCTTGGATCTACATTTCTGCAACAGGTTTTGGGAGTGGGGGGAGGGTTGAATGCATTTGTTTGGGTGCGTTAGTGATTTTGGTCTTTGTTTTGTTTTGTTTGGTTTTGTTTTCATTGTTGGTTTTATCCACTTAGAGTTAAAGAGGAAGATTACAACAAAAGAATATTTGGTTTTGTCTTCATTGTTGGTTTTATCTACTTTAAGAGGAAGATTACAACAAAAGAATGTTTTCTTTACTGGTGGTGTGTATGTCTGTGTGGTGGTGGTATCCATAGAAAAACATTACACATCAGTAGCAAACTAACAGTGTTTTTCAGCAATCCTTCACCAGTCTGAGCAAATCTTCCCTTCCTGAAATCACTGTGATTTTTTTAGGGGAAAAAAAAAAAAAGCAACAACCAACCAACAAACAAATAAAACCACCCTACCAGAAAAAGGATTCAATATTTTTTCAGCATGGAACAGCTTCTTGTCTTCCTCAGCAGAACGTGGGTGCTTGTTTGAGGACTGGAGCTGACAATATTATCTGGAGCAGTGACACTTATTTGATCTCATCAGCTCACTACTAGAAACAGGTGCATACCCTTCTGAATTTCTAGTGTATTACAGTAATCACAGAGAGCTTCAGAAACAGCAACTTCTTGCTGTCATGTGTCTGGGACTACCTGCCTCACAGATCAGAATCTACCTCTCTAAAAGACAGTAGTGCACCTCTTTCTCTGAGGCTAAAATGGTACCATTGCCTGAGCCTAGCCTCTTGCTAAACACCGCTTAGAAAAATGCTATAAACTGCACAGTGACTCATTTTAGTCACATTTAGACATGACTTATTTTAGTCACATTTAGACATCATTACCTTGTTGAACTTGCCTGCCACAAATGACCACTAATGTCCCAAATGTCTGCCAGCAATCACCACTAAGATTTGTAAAGAGATGATTTAATGGACGTTAATTATTTCCAGGTAAACAATCACATCTGTGGAAGAAAAATATGTCAGTGTCTGAAGAATAGAAGTCCTTAGTTTAAAAATCACCAAAGCGTACTAGGGAAAAAACTTTTACCTTTCTTTATCTTTAGTGGCAATCCAAAATGAATCAAAAATGAACAAAGGACAGACTTATCATAGAATCATAGAATCAAGCAGGTTGGAAGAGACCTCCAAGATCATCCAGTCCAACCTAGCACCCAGCCCTAGCCACTCAACTAGACCATGGCACTAAGTGCTTCATCCAGGCTTTTCTTGAACACCTCCAGGGACAGTGACTCCACCACCTCCCTGGGCAGCCCATTCCAATGGCAAGTCACTCTCTCTTGTCACCCATTGTTACCAGTCATTTGTGAGGGGGAAAAAAGCACTGCTTTGCTTATTTAAGAAATAATAAAAACTAATGTCTTCTAGATGTTCAAAATAAGACAAACTCTGACAAAACAAACAAGACAACATGCAGGGCATACTGAGGTCCTTATTTTACTTCGTATTTATAAAACCTATACATTTCATTGAATCCCATTTCAAGTCCCAGATCATTACGAGGTAATCCTATGTTAGGGAATATCATCAATTTGGGGGAATTTGTTGTTTCAATTAGATTGGGTGGATGAATCTTTCTGACATTTTATGCTGACTCCAGATTTGCAGATTTACCTTTTAGTTTTTATTTAAAGAATATGTATAGGTGATATTGACACCTCCAGAAACAACAAACCACCACCAAAAAAAAAAAAACCAAACCAAAACCTCAAAACCAAAACTTTGTTGCTCTTCAATTTTATAATATACATCGATTATTAAAACTTCTAACACTACACCTGCTTTCATTCAAATATCATCCTTAGGATGTTACTCATGTTAGAATAGAATAGAATCAGCCAGGTTGGAAGAGACCTCCAAGATCACCAAGCCCAACCTAGCACCCAGCCCTAACCAGTCAACCAGACCATAGCACTAAGTGCCTCATCCAGGCTTTTCCTATTTTGTCCATAACACTTTTATGCTTGAAAACAACTGTCCAGACTTACTGCATTTTTTTGTACAATCAATCACTGAAGAAACACAGGTGTTAGACTTTCTGGCTGTATCTGTAATAGGTTGATAATTAATGTGCATGTGTTGTTATGGACAAACCCTAAAAAGGTTCTTTTTCAGAGAGTTCTACTGTTAGTTTGCTTAGCAACAGTTGCTGGCTTTAAACCATCCCATTTATAATCTTGAAGAAAAATACATCTCTAAGTAGTGCTGCAGAGAAGAACCACCTGATATATATTTCATATTTCATCACGTCCTTGTAAATCCTCTACTGAAACTCACAATCCTTTTACCAGCTTAAAACACTGATAGCAATTTTATTACCCCTGCAATAGCCATCCCTCTCTAATTCTCTAGACACAATTACTATGCTCCTTGCAACATGAATACAAATTAACACAGGAAAAACACTAGAAAAGAGAAAATCAATGTGGGCTGAAATGTTCCTGCAGGGGATGCTCTTGCACTCTGCAGTTTAGCTGAATGAGCTTCCAGAAACAGTTAAAAAAGAACAGAGGGAGGAAAGACAAAAAAAGAAAGAAATGCAGAACATCAAGCAATGTTCTGCATGTGTTTTTTTCCTGCTGCCCTTGGTAATTCTTACAGATACAATTAAAATTTTAATTAACTCTGTTATCTAGATTTTTTTTTTCTTAATTATACTTTGCTATTTTAAGCAGTTGGTGCTTATATTTAGAAAAAAAAATCCATTGTGTGTTTCACTTTTTGGTCAGCAGATGCTTCTATCTGAATTTATGCTAAATTATACTGGAAGAAATTTAAGCATAAAGTGTTGGATTATTTTTTTCTTTTTTTTTAATTAAAGTTCCTGATTTCTGCTACATTTGCAAAAAAATATGTACCTATACCGTAACAACCTTCCACAGAGTGTTAGAATTTGGAAGTGACCTCCAGAGATCATCGAGTCCAACCCCTGCCAAAAGCAGGATCACCTAGGGTAGTCCACAAAGGAATGCATCCAGGCAGGTTTTTAACAGCTCCCGAGAAGAACACTCCACAACCTCCCTGGGCAGCCTGCTCCAGTGCTCTGTCACTGTCACTGTAAAGAAGTTTATCCTCATGTTGAGGTGAAACCTTCTGTGATGTTTTGGAAGTAACCTGCACCCCCACACTGTGAAATCACCCAGACTAGACTTAGTCAGATGGCAGGTAAGGAATGAAGCTATATATTCACAGCTTAACACGATATACAAGCAGATATTTACACAATATACAACAATATTTACAGCTATACACAGAAATATGCAAGTTAAAATTAATACAGAAACACAATACACCTCCCAGAAATCAGAGTTCCCAGGAGGGGCTCCCAACCACCTTTCCACCTTCTTTCCACCCCTCTATCCTATCCCAGAGTCTGTCTTATGTGCAAGATGGGTTGTGAGGATTGGCAAGGGGGTTTAGAAGCAGAATCAATAGTTTAGTTACACAGATCCAAGCAGAACAGCAGAAGCCCAGGGAGAAAACACAGACACTGGCTCCAACAGATAGAGACTGTCTTATCTATGTTTGTGTCCTTGTTTTTATACATCTCAGTGTGATGGTTTGGTTGTCCCCCACCCCCCACAATTTAGAAATCACCCAGACTAGACTCAGTCGTCTCNAATCTTTGTTTTGCCTTTCTTCTTTACACATCCCAGCAAGACTGTGAGGAAAGTAGACCTCACCATTGTTTTAATTTCTCAGCCTATGATCTAATTCTTCTCACCAAAACATTCTAGCTAGGCTCAAACTAGCACACTCAGAAAGCCTATGAGTGAAGTAGACATCACCGTTATTTCCTTTTCGCAGCCTATAAACTATATTTTCTCATTAAAATATCCCAATTAGCCTCAAACCAGCACACCTTCTATATCCACCTTTGCATCCCTTCTTCCTTTTCTTATTACTGTGCACCACCAAAAGGAGATTGGCCCCATCCACTTGATATCTGCCTCTCAGACATTTATACACATTGATCAGATTCCCTCTTAGTCACCATCCCTGGAGGTGTTGCAGAAAAGCCTGGATGAGGCACTTAGTGCCATGGTCTAGTTGAGTGGATAGGGGTGGGTGCTAGGTTGGACTGGATGATCTTGGAGGTCTCTTCCAACCTGCTTGATTCTATGATTCTATGATCCTTATTATGGAGCAGACACCTTGTGCTGATTTGAGGCCAGTTGGAATATTTTACTGAGAGAAATTATATCCTTAGCTGTGAGGGTAAAGAAAAAAACCCAACAGTACCATGCATCACCCATTCTCTGCTGAGAAACACTAGTCAAAATATAGCTAATACTCACTTCTCACATACTTATCAGCTATAACTTCTAGCTGTGACTTCTTTCTGGTGGTCTCGTCCCTGTGGCTGTCTTGGCCTTAACTCTCTAATCCACCTTATCCTCTTTCCTCTAACTTCCTTGTTGTCTTTTTGACATCTCACCTCAGATCTCCAGATTTATCACATTATATGTGGGTTGATCTGGTTATTTCTGAAAGGAGGGAAAGAGGGTGAGGGGAGGAGGTTTTGGGTTGGGGACCCTCCTTACAGTCTGATTGTTATGTGAGGGGTGTTTTGTTTCTGTATTACTTTTAACTCATACATAACTGTATATATTTGTGTGTATATATATATGCTTGTATACTGTGTTAAGCTGTAAATAAAGATTCATTCCTTAACTTCCAGTTGGCTGAGCCTAGTCTGGGTGATTTTCTTAAGTGTGGGGTGGTGGGTAACATCCAAACCATTGCATACCTAATCTGCTTAGCCTGATCCAGACTGTAAATTTACTGCTACTTGGATTCTGTTTTTAGTGTTGATGATATCCTTGAGATCACATACATCATAAGGATAGCTGCCAAGAACTCATCATCTAAATGGAGATATGAGAAGAGTGAATATCAGGACAAGTAAAGATATGTAAATTAGGGACCTGTTACCCCAAGAAACAGAGAGAGGAAATAAGCTTTCATGAAAGAATGATTCAGACTAAGAGCATTTGAAGCTTGGAAGTGGCTGCTATACTGACCCATCCTTCTACAGTTTAATTTAAATTCAGGCAATCTGTGGTGTGTGTCTGCTTGCAGGAATGGATTTCTGAACCCAGAGAGGCAAATAACTGTTTCATATAATCAGTTTTTCAATAGCAGCTGGTGTCTGAGGTGAATCAAAGATAAATTAGTAAAGCTGATGCTTCCTCCACTTGCCACACCAGTATGTGAAGATCCTATGATACAAAATACAACCTTTCAAAATACTTAAACTCCACTGACATAAAATTAATTCAGTAGAGGTGAAAATTTCCAATGGTGATTGTTACTTTCCCTTTTCTCCTGACCTTAGTTTTATTAAATGAACTAATACTTTATGATAAATTATTAAACAAGGCAATTCTAACTTGCACTGGGCATAATCACTTTTTCCCACCATTTATATTATTGTTCTGCTTAGTCAGCCTGTTATGTTTTGATCACCATCTTTTGCAAGAAAGTGGCTTACTACCACAGTGGTTTCTAGCTGCACCTATATTCCACTGTAATGAAGACAATCAAATATATAGGAAACTCTTGGGTTGAGCTTCTGAAAATATCAGTAAAAGAATGTGCTAGTTTGAGTCTAGCTAGACTGTTTTGGTGAGAAGGACTAGATCATAGGCTTTGAAATAAAAACAACGGTGATGTCTACTTCCCTCACAGCCTTGCTGAGATGTGTAGAAAGGAAAAGCAAAACATAGATAAAGGTCACTTTGCTCTTCACTTGCTCTCTTGGCTCTGGGCTTTGCTCTCAGCACTTCGCCTGCTGGGGAGCTCGGACTGCTGGCTGAACTCCATCTTGCTAACTGTATATACTGTACATATCATGTGCTAAGCTGTAAATGATAAGTTTCATTCAGTTTCCAGAGCCAGCTGAGTCTAGTCTGGATGATTTCCAAAGCGTGGGGTGACAGGTAACACCCAAACCATCACAATAAATAAACAAAGTTTTGGTATGCAACTCAGTAACTAAAGAATGGAATAAAAGCCAGCAGGTGACCAGGTGGCCAAGAATCATCATCCTGGCCTGTGTCAGGAATAGCATAACCAATGGGACCAGGGAAGTCATTCTGCCTCTGTATCCATTTTCCACCATATCTGCCCCTTTGCCCTTTTCTCCCCCAAAGGCAGAGCACCTGGGTTCTGTTGGAGTCTCCTCCCACCCCAGGTGTGATCACTTTGCTCTCCCTGCCCACTCTCCTTTTTAATGGGCCCCAGCAAAGGCAGTGTCTAAGCTTGCCCAACTGGGCAGAGGGATCCTCCTCCTGTTGTTGTCACTGGTGAGTCCTCATGGTGCACACTGGGTGACTGGTGAAGGGGATTCAAAGGCCGGGGGGCCTGGTGGCCCCCCGGTTACATAGCAGTAGGCTTGCTTCTGATTCTAACATCACTCATGAGTGCTGGCTGGGCCTTTTTACTGAGGCTGAGCTCCTCTATGTTTAGCTGCTGCTTTCTGCTCACTTGTAAAACCGACAGGAATAAACCTGTGAAATGCTTATGAGAAGCATTGAATTAGCATGGAGGAAACCTGGCAATGAGGGTTCAGTTTCATGAAGGCAATGTGAGCTCAAGTGACAATAGTTACATCTCAAACCACCACTTCACTTGCCAAGTGGGCAGTGTATTTAGCAACTCATAGCCTGTGCCACTGGTGGTTTTAAGTGAAAAATCCCCACTGAAATTCATAGAATCATAGAATCAGTTGGAATTTTAGGTTGATTAAATCCATTTC
>WAAF01005166.1:2791-73808 GCA_013400475.1 Tricholaema leucomelas | reverse complement strand
CAGGGCATTAAGTCTCCTAGATGTTTCTCATTGTTTCCTTTCAATAAAAAAGTTTTCATCTGATTCCTTTCACCTCTTACTGGACTGTCAGACTTTACAGCCCTAGTGGATTAAAGCAAGAATTTGGAAGGGTGCTGTACTTTGGACATCTTTGATTTTAGGTCTACAAAAAACTAGAACATTAAAATGAAAAGAGATAAGGAAGGACAGACCCAACACCACAACTGAGCTCTTACAGTACAGCTCTCAGAGGAGCCACTGGTTATTTGTCTAGAAGCTGCTGCAATCTGCAGCCAACAGCAATACAACCTAACTTCAGTGTAACAACAAAGCAGATTCATGTGACTATACAACCATCATCTACTCAAATGATTGTGACAGGATGACAGAACAGTAGGGATTGGAAGGGACCGTTGGAGAGTATCTAATCCAGCTCCCCAGTGCTAGAGCAAAATCACCTAGAGTAAATCACACAGGAATGTCTCCAGATAGATTTGAAAGTCTCCAGAGAAGGAGACTTGGCAACGTCTTTGTGCAGCCTGGTCCAGCACTCTGCCACTCTCAAAAGAAAATTCTTCCTGAGGCTTATGTGGAGCCTGCTGTGTTGTAGTTTATGGCCACTGACCCTTATCCTATCACTGGGCATCACTGAAAAGAAACAAGCCACATCCTCACAACCTCCACCCTTTAGATACAGAGAAGTATTGTTAAGATCCCTTTTCAGTGGTTTGATAACAAAGAATATTCAATTTGTGCAAAGAAAATAGTCCAGTTACAAGACTACAGTCTATCAGAGCATCAGTACAAGGTCTATTTTCCACTACCTTTGTGTAACTTTAGAATGGCTTGTGCCATCATTTTACCTAACACCTACAGTCGCACTTCTCAGATGAGTATTAATTCCATTGTTCCCCCTACACCTTCCATTTAATGGCCCTAGAGAAAGTCCACAATGATGTTTACCCTACTTCTCTTCAGCTGTTCAGCTTCAGACCAAGCAGTACAGTTGTATATAAATGCAAATATAGACATAGATCTATGATTCTTTCTTCTTTCAACTAAAAGTATATTCTCTATGTTTTGAAGTTGCAGGGAAGAAACAACAAATTAGTAGGATGCTTACAGCAGCTGTCTTCCTACTCCAGGTACAACCTCAATCCTCTGTGCTGTCTACAAACACCACCTTTTTCCTCTTTGACTTTTCCTATCTCTTTTTGCTTCCCTTCTCCAACTGCTGAACTTCCTGGCTGGCGTGCGCACAGTCCTTCCACTTGGTAACAGAATCATACAATAGTTCCAGTTGGAAAAGATCATCACTTCCAACCATCTAATTCTACCAAGTCTGGTGCTAAACCATATCCCTCGGTACCACATATTTGCCTCTCTGAAACACCTCCAAGGATGAGGACTTCCCTTTAGGTAGTTGTAGACAGCCAGAAAGTCTCCCCTCAGCTTTGTTTTCCCCAGACTAAACAAGCTCAGTTCCCTCACCCACTCCTCATAAGCAGAGTTTACTTAGCTTTTAAGTCCTAAAGAACCTCCCAGACCTATACACATTCTCTACAATGTCTGATGTCATGTAGCTATCTGCCTCCACTTAACTCAAGTATCTTCAACAATCTCTTCCAGTTCTCAGTTTTACCTCACTATTAAAATGTCTCCAAAGTCAATTCTCCCTTCTTTTCCCCTTACGAAGTCTAAGCCTTCTCCACACTTTCATCTTAAAATCTGCCCACAGTTCAATACAGTCAACAAGTCACATCCATGGAAACTCTATACTGCTGGATGCAGATCTTGTTAATATGAATAGGTTACAACTAGCAGCTGACAACAAACTGTAGAGACAAGTGACCAGAAGGGGTCTATCATGACTTCATGAGATTTTTTTTTAGTCACTGATAATTGAGAAGGTCAAAAGATCTGCATACTTTGTGAAAGCACAAGAAAAGTTACCCATTAGAATTTGGTGCAAATCAGATTAGGCTACAAAATAAAGTACTTGGCTTCTTAGATATCTGCTCATGACACAGGAAGGAAGAAGGGTCATCAGCTGCTCTGAGAACTTTCAATGTGAGCAACGTATGCTTGACAATATCACAGAGTCAACCACGTTGGAAGAGACCTTCAAGATCATCCAGTTCAACCTAGCATCCAGCCCTATTCAATCAACTAGACCATGGCACTAAGGGCCTCAGCCAGGCCTTCCCTGAACACCTCCAGTGACCGTGACTTCACCACCTCCCTGGGCAGCCCATTCCAATGCCAATCACTCTCTCTGGCAACAACTTACTCCTAACATCCAGCCTAGACCTCCCCCGGCACAACTTGAGACTGTGTCCCCTTGTTCTGTTGCTGGTTGCCTGGCAGAAGAGACCAATCCCCACTTGGCTACAGCCTCCCTTCAGGTAGTTGTAGACAGCAATGAGGTCACCCCTGAGCCTCCTCTTCTCCAGGCTAAACATCCCCAGCTCCCTCAGTCACTCCTCACAGGGCTGTGTGCCAGGCCTCTCACCACCTTTGTTGCCCTTCTCTGCACGCATTACAGTATCTCAGCATCTTTCTTGAATCGAGAAGCCCAGAACTGTCAGCAGCAGCAGAGTGCTAGATGACATTTTTCTAATCATTTTTCCCTGCAGCATTAAAAAAAAAAAGTTAATTTATCCAAAAGCTAGTAATTAAGAACCACCACAAGGAAGAAAGTATATTTTAAAAGTACTAGTTATGAATTGTTTTATTAAACAGCTTCCCTTTCTCATCTATGCGCTGTGCGAATCTTGTCTAGTGGGAGACAGAAGACAAATGAAGATTCAAGGACCAACTCAGGAAGACTCAAGGAATCAAAAAATGAAGACTAATGAAATACAGTGTTTTGGCAACTTAGAATAAGACCTTGAAATTTTGAAAACAGCTCAGATCAAACACTGAAGTGTGCCAGTCATCACCCAGAGAAGGCAGAAGCATTTGTTGAATGGATATATATACACACACACACACACACTTGTTTTAGCACAGGAAATGTCATCTGACTTCTTGACTGTAACTGAATACTGTAATAAAGGAGTGGCCATCAGACGTTACTTAAGATCAGAAAAATCTCATTATTTGTATCCAAGGATTTTGGAAGAGCTGGCTAAGTAGTCTCAGAAGCTCTGCTAGTGTTTGAAGGGAATCAGAACACTCTTGAGAACATCAAGGTGGATGGGATAATTCCGTACATTTGACAATGACTGCAGATTACATACCACATTAGATACTTTGTCAACAAATAAAAATGCAGAAAAGCGGTTTGTATCAGCTGGACTCTACTGTCAAAGAGATTCTAGGTTCACTGGAAAAAAAAAGAGAAAAAAACAGCAGTGATGAAAAACCACTGATTTCTGTAGTTGTTTCTGAGTTGCTATCACATCTTTACAGGATCACAGAATATTAGGGGTTGGAAGGGACCCAAGATCATCAGGTCCAACCCCCAACAAAGAAATCTTCTTCTTAACAAAGAAAAATGTACACAGAAAAAACATGATTAATAATCAAATTACAATACACAAGCCTCTAGCTCTCAATTTAATTATGATATAATAAAACACAGTATGAGACTGAAATAGTATTACATTTTGGCCTCACACTTACTGCTCTTATCAACAATCTGGAGGAAAAGCTATGAAGTTCTCAGACAAGATTCAGAGAATAGAGATCAATGAAAAAGCAGCTGCCATCCATCCATTATGCAGGCACACATGAAGCAAAGGAATCCAGGACCAAAGGTGATAACCCAAATCAAGTAAAGCCATCCAAAAAGTGGAGTCATCAACCCTGACTTGCAAGGTATCCCAGTGGAAATTCTTAAGCACAACACTGCTGTTGAGACCTAAAGCCATCCTTAGCTATATAAGCAAGGTAACATAAACAAGAGTTCTTTCCTCTTTGGCACTCGTGCACCAGCTCCTGGAACAGTGCACTCCTGATGGCTAAAATGCTGAAGAATTTAAAGATTCATAAAAGCATGTTACTTTGAGACTTTAAAAAGAGAAAGGTGGAGGAGAATAATATCTAAAAGCTATCTGTTAAAGTAAAAGACATTTCAGAGAAGGTTGTGATTTGCAGGTGAAGAAAATAGTACACATAATGAGTAGAAATAGCCAATGTTTGGGACAGGACTGTAGGTGGACAAATTTAAGGAAATATTTTTTTCCTCAAGAACTCTGAAAGCTAAAAGTTATTTTTGGAACAGATTATTTTAGATTGGAATCTTTCCTCAAGCATATAATAGACCCGAGCAGCAATTGCCAGGCCTGAAATAAGAAAGTCTGAACAGGCTGAATGTGATGACTCAATGGGTCTTAAGAAAGTAAAGAAGTTCAACATCTACAACAAACCATTTTTTTTCCTACCCAGCACTAATGCAATAATGTCATAGCTCAACACTAAATATGCTGCTTTCAACGACAGTCAAAATCTGCACTCAGCCGAAAAAGCAGCCACTACCAGAAACATAGTAAAGTGATAAATGGTGAAAAAATTAAGCAGTCATTCCTTGGCTTTAATGTTAATGATCAAACCATAGTCATGAATAATTATGTGTTAATTCAGTTCAATCCAGAGACAAACAATGAAGACAAAACTCAGTAACAACTACCAAGACCACTAAGTTTTGTAAAAGGCTTTTTAAAACACTTCACCGTGAAATCAAAGGTGCCATTTGCTCTAGCTGGACACAACAGGAAAAAAAAAAAAAATCATTCCACTTACAGCAATCAACTTCTACACTTTCCATCTGTAACCTGAAAACCAGAATTGTTGGTACCTCTACATTTTGGTCAGTAACTTCAAAAATAGCAATACAAATTCAGAGTACTAAGTGCTACGCTTACACAGAAGACAACTGGAAAATAGAGTAAAAAGTAAGCACAATAGCAGTAATTGACCTCTCCCTAGTAAACTATACCAGCACTAAAAATTAAGCAACAATGGCACAGAAAGGCAACATAACTTTACTAGAAAAATGAAACAGTAACTCAATTGACCTCTGTATTCATAATTTTGAGGTCAGTATGCCACAAGCAAAAAGAAACTAAATAAATTTCCAGGAAAAGTGCGACATGTTGTAGCATGCCTCATATGCCTATGTTTGATACAGGAAATATAAAATTACATCAAGATGCAATTTTTAATTTATCTGTTGGAAAAACAAACACCCTAAAATTTAACTAAAGAAATGGCACTTGGATTTACTGTATTTCAGTTCAGTTATTTTAAGTGTCTTTGGGCCCTTCAGTCTCTCCTTTAAAGACAACCATCGTTTTCTGGGGAAAGTATTCAATTCACTCTCTTTGAAAGCTGTAAACAAGCCTTTAGGAAAAAAAAAATAACCAGGCACCAGAACATTCACATGATAGGTTTGCTAAAATGTCCACTACAAGGTGGACATAAAGCTCTAAGGCATTGACTGTCTACAGGTTTTTAAGTCTTAAGTAAGGAATCCAAAGCACAGCACAAGACAACATTTACCATTCAGCTGTGCTGATCTACTCCAACAGAAGCTTGACCCTGAACAATTGAAAAAACCCAAAACCACCAATAAACAGAAACAGATAACACAAAAAAACAGCAAAAGAAACAACGACTGGAAGAGCCTTGTTGATCTAAGCTTGATGCCTATCATGCTGGCCATCAGACGACCTCTTCAGGACCCAGTTGTGACAGATGAGATTCAACAGCCAGTTGCTTCAACCAGCCACCACCAAATCCCAGTAAGTCACCATCCTACTGACTTGCAAACCACGTAGTTGAATATAAAAAGGATGTTTACTCACAATGTCTGAAGATTCATCCTTTCTACCACTGCCTAAGGTGGTGCCCACACCTTTCCGAAGCATACCTAAGACTTGTTTTAACCACATCTCAGTAACACACAGCTCAATTTGAGTACTGTCATGGCAAACCAAGTCACCACAGTAAATGCCTAAGTAAGGAGTGTTTTCCCAAACTGTAGTTAACACCGAGGTGAGGGGAGAAACTGCCATTTTACCTTTGAAAAAGGTAAGGAAAAGGCAGGGAAAGGAATGGGAAAGGTACCCTTACTCTCCCTATTACCTTAGGGAGCAGCATTAAAAGGAACTCTTTTCTGTGACTAAACAATATATCCCAGAGAATGCTTACACTTAAATTTCTGCTTTGGAAAAAAAATACAGTGAGGTTTTATAAGCAGCCTCATGTGTGTTAACAGGCTATTTTTAGTAGACACTCTTTCCACTCTCTTCCTCTTCCCCTAAAACTGACAAACCCACCCCACAAAAGTTATTTAGCTACATAAACGAATTTTAAATTTAGGTAAGGTGATTCCACAGATTAGGAACAAGAGTACAAGCAATCATGAAAGCATTGTTTTTATAATCTCAGGCTAGGCCATTCCTGGCCCAAGGAGTTTACAGATGAAACACAGCACAAGAGACAAGAAAGTAGACAGTGAGTGGAAACAGCATGACATCATCATCTTAGCACGAGCCTGTGGCCTCATCAGTGTCTCCCTTTGCTACATAGCTCAGAGTTAATTGCTAGCTGCAGAATTCAGGCTACGCAGTACCAGGATTTCTTATTTGAAGTTCCTTTAGTAGTTTGCCCCTCTTACATCACAAGGGAATACGGTCTACCAAACATTTGCAGAGACAACTATAGCAGTAGTCAACTGACACGTAGTAACTTATAAAACCCCTGTAACTGAGCTCTGACAGGGCACGGGAGAACCCCAAGTTACAAACAGATCATGTTTATCCACTTGTTTGTGCCATTCAACAGTTGGCCCTCAACAAGTCTATTAGTGCCTTCTAGCAAAGCTAATGTAGTGAATCCATCATTGTGTACCTACCTACATACCCACTTTAAGAGCACTGTTAGACTCAATCTCTTTGCCCTCAAAGACTAAGAAAATTATAAACAGCAGAGGTGGGTCCTTGAAGACCTACAATCTTACCATCAAAATATCCGTTATGACCTGTAAACCTTTCACTAATTTCTTGCAAACCACTTAAGTAGGAGGCTGTCAACTTGATGGAGACCTCCCTGGTTTATTTACTATAGTTGTTAAATCCATTTAAATTTGTGTATGCGATTTAACCAAGTAAAACTCTGTTCCTTGAGAACAGAGATCATGACTGTTTTCCTTTTCATTCCCTCTCTGCATCCCCTAAGAGGTTTCTAAGGCACAAGATTGTACCATTAAGAAAAACTCAAAGAATAGCTGCAAGTTGACAAGACCTTCCCTAATAAACACTTGCACAAATTAAAACCATTTTAATACATCAAGAACAAATAAAGAACATCATTCAATTTTGTTTATGACAGCAGCGCTTATGTATCAAGTGTGAATAGGACCCCACTGCATTAGGCACAGCTTTGGGAGTAAGAAACAGCTCCTGCCCTTGCATGCTTGCAGCCCAGCCTGAAAAGCAGACAGATAGACCTAGATTGAGACACTACAACCTAAAGAGGAAACAGCCTAATGGTCAGTTGTTTCAGGTAAGTGCCACAGTTATTTGAAAAAGAAAATTGGAATAATGAGAGAGAAATCCTTGAAAGGAAACAGGCTGGAAAGAAGTGGAGGTAGGGAACAGCAAAGAGGAGTGGTCAGGTCAAGGGATGTGTGATGATAGAAAGCACCTCAAACCCCACTAAAACATAAGAAAAATGTCAGAACTATACTAAAAAAGAGAAAGAGTACTGAGAAGCAGAAGCAAGAGTAGAGATTCAAGGAGGGAAGAGAATCTGGAGCAGGACTATTATCAGATTAAAGTCACCCAGAAAGACCCCAAATGAGTTCTGCAAGTGCACAGAGCATTTGTTGTCACCACTGCTGCAGGCAGCTCAGGCCAGCAGAGCCTCCAGACAGTTCTCTTTGGCCTTTACAGCCCTTGCCAGACCACAGAGCAGGAAGCATGTAGTTCCACAACTGATAGAGTCTCTTTGGCTAAGTCCCTTCTATGACACTGCTGCGGTTATCTGCCACAGCATCCAATTACTGGTACAACACTGTACCCTACAAACTTATTTTGTCTAAAAGAGGAACTCTGTACTTATCAATAATATGTATGTCCTTGAAACTCTGGATGCAATGGACAGTAACACTCACTTGAATCTGCAGTTTTCCTCCTGTGATCTCTAGTCCCAGCCAGTGATCAGAGTTCCTATACATTTTTCTGCTCTTCAGAACATGGGAGGATTTTTACTTTTCACTCTGCAATTTCTGCCAGGTACTCCACAATTATTCCTGCCCAACAAGGGCTCAAAGATTTTTTTTTTCCATCTCAAACTTCACTAGACAGGACAGAAATACAGCATATCCTTGCCACCAGAAGACCAGGAAACAGCATCACAGTGCTGAAGAGATTATCTCCAATCTCATACAACAGCCAAAATACAAAGACGGATGACACTAGTTGCAGAAAGGCATTCATTTGTTGGCTATTTTTTAATCACTGTAGGAGGAGTAAGCAACTTGCCAACCCTTCTCAGCTGTAGTCACTGAGAAAAAGCATAAATCAGTGAGTAGCAGCTAATCTAAATCCCCATGATGAATTATAACCTGTGGTTGAACACCATTTGAAGGCAAAAAGCCACTGTGGACATTTCTAGCAGACTCAAAATCCAGTTGTGCTACAGTGTTGAATTCACGCTCGAAGAGACTACACAGACTCTGCATTCATCCTTCAGATTATGTCACAGAACTGCACAGAAATGGAACAGGTTACCTTAGGTTAAAGATGGCTTTGAACTCAAGGAGAGCATTATCTCAATTAAAATTAAAAAGCTGTAGGCATGCCATTAGTGCAATGGAGATACTATCCATGGCAGGAACAGCTATCTTGGGGAAGGAGCTCTTATTACAGATGAGGCAGCATTTTAGAAGGTAGATGCATAAAACTTCCTCACTGGCAAGTCTTGCTTTTTTTATTTAAAATAATAAAAATAGCAGGGCAAGAAGAGCAAGAGAACTAGGTGTTAAACACCAGTAAAGCTATTTCAAGGTAATCAGAGAAACTAGAGCTCATTTTCTTTTATGTATAAAGTGAGGGTTGTTGCCAAATAGGATGGTCTTCCCACCTTCATGCACCTGCTGCAGCAAATATGGCAATCTTATAGTCTGAGGATGAGTCAGTTTAGCTTACTGATATGACAAATGAATCCATCCCCAAAATAAAACAAGCCTCAAATCAGCAAGCTGAACTGACTCATCTTGAGAGAAAGCAGTTGTTAGATTTGACAAGGGGAAGAATAGAGAAGACTGGTTTTTACTGCCTATACTCCCAGGTAAGCCATGATAAGAGTAACATGAACCCACACCCTTTGACTTAACCCTGTGGCAGAGCTGCAGTCTGCAAAGAAGACTGCCTTCGGAACGGCAGCACTGGTCCTCCCATCTCTCCTTGTCCCCTGACATGGCTTTGTGCTGGTACCAGGTATCAAACAGCTGCTATCAGAGGGTGAGCTGGATCAGAACTGCAATAGTCAAAACTCCCTGCCCTGATTCATTCCACAGCAATATGAGTGCTCAGGCTGGCAGAAGGTGGAAGGAGGCAGTAAGGCCAGAGCCATACCTCCTGCTTGGCAGCCTGAAACAGTTAAACTGCAGGCTCAAGCAAACCAGTCACAGCATCTGGATACCATATCCATTACTTTCTCAAAGCAAAATACAAGCTCAAGAGAGTCAAGCAAATCAATAAGACTTCAACTATAGTTGATAGGGAGTTTTACATTGCACCTGCACAGGAATTTATTCTGTAAAATAATTATCTTGCCTTAAAATGCACACTTTATCCAATAGCATTATTTTCCCTCATTGAATTTATTTTTCCCTCTCTCAGAAATAGTATGCCTACTTCATTTTTTTTCCCTCCCCAAAGTGAAAGAACAATAACGTAATTCAAACCACAGAAGTTTCCAAACATTTTGTTGCAATATACAGATTTTACTAAAACAAATCCCACACAATAGAATTATTTCTCTCCACAAAGAAGAAAACATGAACAAAAGGAGTATTTTGCCTCATAGAATGAGCCCAGACATCTGGAGATTCAATTCTCCTCTGCAAATACATGAGCAGACATAGGTTTTTTGGGACAATCTTCACACAGCTGAAATTCTCAAAACTGTTCCTGCAATTGTTTGTTAAGGAAGACTGCTGGAGCTTGAAATCCTAAAATAGACAGGTATATGGAAACAAGGAGAGGAAAGCAGGACCATTTTAGAAAAATTTCCTCTATATTATGCAGTCAAGTAGAGAAGCAAGTAGCAAAAATAGACCCTTCCCAAATCCTGCCAATTTCCATGCCAGACAAAGAAAGTGTCACTTTTGAAGATGTGACAAGGCAGAAAATAAGTTACAATAAGAGAAGCCTAAAACCACAAGAGCAAATTTTGAGTACTTAGACATTTACATGTCTGCAGGAGTAGCATACCTATCCAGAAGAGGTTTTCCAAGTGCTGCTGTTCTTACATCTATATAGGCTTTGAACGCACCTGAAGCCTTCTTGCCAGCAAGGCAGCAAGTTTCTTTAATTAGAATTTAATTGTCTTTGAGGGAAAACACAGGTATCCAGACTGTTAGCTCTTTCTTCTCTTTTTATGTAATCCTCATTCTAGGTATCTCACAGATGAGCCAGGCACTATGAAGCCAAGACAGTGGGCACATGCAAAGGGTTTCCATTTCTAGAAAGACATAATGGAGCATACAATTTCTTTACTGCTGCTGCAACTGCAGAATAATGGCTCTGCTTTATCTTAGTACAAATAAGGAGGCTACTTTCAACACAATACAGATGTCCATCTCAGAGGAAAGACAGATGAGTAATCTCATGTTCTTTTGCTGAGAAGTGTTTACCTGGCTCAGAAGACAGAACTAAGAAAGCACTCTGAAGAATACAATTCCTCTACAAGAAAGGCTTAGAGAGAGGAAACACTCTAATATCAAGATAAATGAAGCACTTAAGAGAAAGCCTAAGTTCATCTATCGTATTTTCCCATCTCTTACAGCACTAAAACGTTTAAGAAGAGTACAAAACAGGCAAAGACTGCAGGCAGAGCTAACTCACTGTGCTCTTTCAGCCCCTAAACATGAGTGGCTTAGCTGCTTCCCAAGCAGTACCTCAGGGTTTTTCTTTCCAACCCAGTCTGGTATCTAGAAATATGACATGCAAAAAGACACCAAATAATTTCTGGACAGGCACAAGAAGCGACATCCCTAAAGCATTTTAGTCTCAAGAATATCCAGTAAAAAGTTGAAATACCACCTCAACCTCTACATCAGAAAGTACTGACAATTCTGTTCAAAGTCAAAGATGGCTAAAGTATGTGCATATTAGGTAGAACTCAGGCACTTTATAGTAAGAAGAATTAGTTTTCACCTTATTCAGAATTTCATCTTGGGATTGGACAGAAACTTATAATGTATGATTTGACTGAAGTCTTTAAGTAAGATCAGAAACAGTGTTCATTTGGGAGCAGAAAAAGTCATCACAATAGTGCAAGATAAAGATCAAGTAACATTGATTTAGAAGTTGAGAAAGCAGCAATTCATGGAAAGAAGCATATGGAATATGCTTGAATGCTTGGATTTCAGCTGAGACAGGTAGTAGAGTCTTGAGCAGAAGTTATTTTCCACACTGGCAGGCACTCACCTATACACCTACAGTGAAATTATATCAAGACATTACTGCCTGGCACTACAGCAAAGGTACTGAATGCATAAATAAAACTTATCACAGACAAATTTCAGCAAAGGCAGGATAACACTTGTCATCATAAAAAGCTGTGGGGAAAAACACAACACAAAGCCAAAAAAGCATAAAAATTCATTCACATTTCAGTTTAAAATTCTTACAAAATACACCTCTTTCTCCGTTTTGTAAAGATATTTTTCTGAATAAACATGCTCTTCTAATAATCAAATCAGTAATTGACTTTTTTCTGCCAAAAAATGAACCAAGAATTCTGTTTTCCTTTACCTTCTTTTACACTTAGGTATACTTGCATCTAGTATTTCAGTCTTTTAGATCCTTAATAAGTCAAATAGCACTACAATTCAGTGTGTATTTAAGTAAAAATGGGTCTTCTGACAGTATTTCCTTTGAAACAGTGACATGTAATTGAGTTGGTACTTAATTTTGCAACTAATGATTTTTTTAAGATGTATTTCCTCTGTAAGATGACCTGAAAATATGATCTACATTTTAATCCAATTATTGCGCCTTTCAATTTGTCATATTTGAAGAGTCTGAGCACTGAAAAAGCTGATAGGAATTATTCAAAATAATGCATGCTGCCTGGCTCACAAATGAGCTAATGTATTACCATCAGAGGATGTTAATGTGAGGGTTCATCATAACTACATGGTTGGGAAATATTCAAGCATCCCCTTTTCAACACCCAAGATTTATGGCAATACTGGCATCACTCAAATACAGGTGTTTAACAGTTCATCACCATGTACTCCAATGATGGATCTTCATCTATATTTACTCTTAGCTCATTTGCCAAGGCAACAGAATTACTTCTCAGAAAGTTAGAATCACATGTTGAAAAGGATGGGAGGCATCACACTTGTGTAGGATGAGTATTGATTGGTTTCCTTCATAAGTCCAAGTACTTGAGAAGATCTGTTCATCACTAAAGAATCTAAGACACAAAATTATGCCTCAAGAGTGGAAAACCAGAGCATTTTATTACAGCATTAGAAATTATATCTGGAGGAGAAAATGCTCTTGGTCATTATAGGGACCTGTGGCCTTTAAAGCAGAAAGATTCTTTACATAAAAGTACTCTCAAATTAACTATACCATCAGAAAGATCTATGTAAGGTCTAGGTAAGAACATGCTCTCCAAATACAGGTTTTACAAAGTGACTGTGAACAAAAACAAAGCATCTTAGATTTTCATAACAATCTAAGAAACATTGCTAATGAAAAGCATCAGTCACCAAAATTAACAGGATTTGCATTCACAGGCTCTCACACAATTAGAAAAAAAAAAAAGGCATAGTAAGAACACCACTTCTGTGGTTTTCAAGGTAGAAATAAGTTATGCATACACTAGGAGGTTTAATAGTTGCAGGTTACTCCTTTCAGTCTCACAATCCATCCTCTTATTTGTCAAATCACAAACAGAAGTCCCAACAGAAGCTACAAAGAACAGACTAATGCAATATCTGCAAAATACAACATTTTAAGAATAATTTGCAGCCATGCTCAACACAGAACATTAGTCTAGGCTCCATCTTTCAGCAGGCTGCCCTAGGCAAGTCCAATTACGAGAAAGAGAACATTTAACAGAGCTTTGCCCTTATGACAAGAATTGTTTTACGCATAGAGATGCTTGTAAACTCAAATAACAAGTTGAGCTCCAGGGCTTTTCAGCCATCATTCCCATCTCCAACGGGATGGCTCTGCTTCAGCACTGGATCATCCCTTGCAAGCATGTGGTTACACACAGGTTCAATTTATTTCTGTTCCACAAGTATCTCCTCTTTTACTTTCCATTATTTCAATTTTAGAAAACCCACGATCTGAACATAACAAGCAAGAAAACAATCTGCTGTCTTCCATATTTCCTAACAGGATTCAATAATGACTTACCGTCACAAACACAAGTCTTTCTAGATCAGATCAACACTGCAAGAGTTCAGGATTCTATTATTATACCCTATGGTCACAACTCAACATTTACTGTGTATTATATATTTGCAGTTAAACAATGATTCTGTACCAAAAGAGGTAGCAGTGAGCTTCAAGCAAGCCACATCATGGTAGCCAGAACTCTATTTTCGTATGAAGAATAGGGCTAGGACTCCTAACTTACCAGTCTTACATACATGTGCAGTTGCACATTGCTTTTCTCCAGTAGCTAAATCAGATAAAGAAGTCTCTCACACAAGCACAGCAGATTATTCCTCTCCTTACTAGCATAATTTATCATGCACTAAACCATGCTGATGAAACTGTTTGTGTGACTATGCTATAAACATCAATGAAGTCATCTTGGATGGAAACTGAGCTATGTTTTTTTTGTCATAAAACATAACACTTGCAAGTCTGGATCACCTCACTGACTGGGTTCGCAGCATAGCTGTGGAAAAAACTGACTGGGGGCAGATCAGAGGCAGGCAGGAAAACTAAACCAGCCTTCCCACTAGGAAAATGTATGTACAACTGTATTCAAAAAAACCCAGACAAAAAATGAGGACCTGGATGGGCTGGAGAATTGGGCAGAGATGAACTTAATGAAGTCCAGCACAGGTAAGTGTAAGGTACTGAGTCCGAGAAGGAATAACATCCTGCACCAGTACAGGTTAAGGGCTGACATGATGGAAAACAGCTCTGGAGAAAAGGACCTGGGAGTCCTGGTAGGTAACAAATTCACTATGAGCCAAAAGTGTACCCTCGTGACCAAGGTGGCCAATGGTATCTTGGGGTGCCTTCAGAACAGTTTGGCCAGCAGATCAAGGGAGGTTCTCCTCCTCTACTCTGACCCACTGAGACTACATCTGGAGTACTGTGTCCAGTTCTGCCCCCCCCCCCCAGTTCAATAGAGTCCAGCAAAGAGATACAAAGATGATTAGGGGACTGGAGGGGCTGAGAGAGCTGGGCATGTTTAGCCTGAAGATGACCGAGAAGAGATTTCAGTAATACTTATCAACACCTAACGGGTGCGGGGAAAGAGCACAGGGCTGGGCTCTTTCCAGTGGTTTCCAGTGATACACAAAAAAAGGGGCAACAGACACAAACAGGAACAGAGGAAGTTCCATTTCAACATAAGGAAATACTTGGGAGGCCCTAGAGCACTGAAACAGGCTGCCCAGAAACACTGTGGAGTCTCTTCCAAATTTTTTTTAAAACCTGCTTAAGTTTCAGTGAAACCTGCTCTAGGTGAACCTGCTTTAGCAAGAGACTGGACTACAGGATCTCCAGAGGTCCTTTCCAACCTCCACCCTTCTGTGATTCTATACAGAAGTAAGAGGTTTCTCAGCCTTAACTTCTACTGTCAGAATAGACCTCCCTTTAGCCCAAGTGCCAGGAGCAGACCAGCATTTGCCATTTTTTCGAAAGACTTGAATCAAGCAAACTTAACAGTTCTGATAAATTACTGCTTCAGTCATACACACACAGGAAACCATGTGTGTAATCTGGGTCTGATATACCATATAGCATAGCACACTGAAAGAACTGAAATCCAAACCCATGCTTTTGCACATGGCAGGGCAGGAGAGGAAACCTGTAGGTTTCTTTCAAGTTCTTTGATCATTGGCCTGGTGGGCTCTCCAGAAGACTCCAGCAGGGATCTTAAGAGCTACTGACTGCTAAATATGATCTCCATCCATGGGATGACTGCAGATATAAGGCCATAGTAAACAACCTGCTGGAGTAAGTTGAAAATGGCTTTGGCACAGACAAACCCTGCTAGCACTCCAAGAAAACAGGTAAAGGGGATCCAAAGAAAACACATATTTAGACTTTCAAAAAGCCCAGGCTGCTTCTTTAACAGCCTGTGGCAAGAAGTCAAGTTGCCTGGTTATAGAGGAACAGTCCATTTATGGGCAAAAAGCTGGCTGAAGACTAGGAAGCAAGGGTTAAGAGTCAGTCAACTTTCCACCAAGAGAAGAATCAACAGTGGAACTGACCTGGCAGCATTGCCAGAACTCATTCTGTTCCACATTTTCAGTGACCTGGATGGAAGTGCACAGTGAAATTCTCCCAGTCTGCAGATAAAAATAAGTTTTGGTCAGCTGCAATAGCAGTAACTACAAACTCTATAAAGATCTCGCTAAGATGAATAAGCAAAGTGTGACGGATGAGCTTACACACAAACAGATTTAAGACAATATACATGAGACAAGAGCAAAAAAAAAATCCGAGCTATGCTTCCATGCTGACTTTATAGCTGGAATTTACAATTCAAAAAAGTGATCCTGAAGTCATCATTTGCAGTCCTCTGAAATTACTGGCTCACCATGCAAAACTTGCCTAAAGTGTCACCTAGATATTGGACATCAACACAAAGAAAGTAAGAACAAAGTATAAAGTAATTTTGCTGTTATGTGAAGACCTGATGCACTGCAGTCTTAAGAACTAAGATGTGGAGACAGGAATGGATTACAGGCAGAGCAGAGCAGAATTTGGAAAGTTACTGAAAAGGACAATTAAAGGATTGAAGAGAGAGAAACTGTCTTGGGAGAACACACTGAAGAAGCCAGGCCTCTTCAATTAGTATGCAAGATGAGAGCGTGTAATACACTCAACACTCACAAAAAGCTGACAGCAGCAATGAAGTTTGGGAATCCATTACCTCATTATGATGAGCATATGAAGAAGGGAACAGACAAGGATATAGCCTCTAAAGTTGTCAGCCTGACGAGTGGATGCTAGAACAGTAGGAGGGCAATAACTTGGAGTGACCATTCACCCATGTCTTCCCTAAATAGCAGTGTCACTGCCACACCACACATTTGACCATATGAACAACTAACCTGATATACTACAGTATTTTTCACCTTCTAAATCAAAACTGGACAAGAAAATGCTAATGTTAAGTATTTCAAACAGACTTAATGCAAGGAAAACTTCCTAAACAATTCAGTGACCTAATTTCCATTATAGTCTTATAAGGTGACCCACTTTGCCAAAAAGCATAGATGTTATGTTAGATGTGGTGAGGCACTTGGCTTCTGGGATGGAGAATGAATAGGAAGAAGACAAGCACAGCAATCTCAATTATACATTACTCCAAGCACTTAAGAGTCAAGAACAACTTGCTTCTAAAATAGCTATGCACCTCTGTGCCACAGGCTCCATCTCTGAAAGCTTCAAGGTCAACAAAGACAGCCCTGATTAGAAGTGGGCTGCCTGCATCTGGCTGCATGACCAACCATAGTTACAGTTCCTTGATGTCATCTCAAGAGAATTCCAACCAGAGTAAAATACACCTCTACAAGGCAACATTTATTTCTCCATGAAGGCCTACCCTCTCCAGGCAAGTGTTAAATTAGGAGGAAGAGAAAAACAGGCCTAGAACAACTGAGTCGCTGCCCAGTGGGTCTCAGCTGCAGAAGTTTCTTCAGAAGAGATAAGGCCATGTTAAGCACTTTTAGATGCCTGGTTTCAAATACTAGCAAACACAGTAGTCTCACTAGTATTCCTCTCTGCCTTGGAAATGTCATGTAAGCAAGAAGGAAGTGAGGTTCTCATGCTGACTTATGATAATGAACAGCTCTATCGCCTGCTCTTCTGATCCAGATCACAGTATCACAGTATCACCAACGTTGGAAGAGACCTCATAGTCCAACCCTTTACCACAGAGCTCAAGGCTAGACCATGGCACCAAGTGCCACGTCCAATCCTGCCTTGAACAGCTCCAGGGACAGCGACTCCACCACCCCCCTGGGCAGCCCATTCCAGTGTCCAGTGACTCTCTCAGTGAAGAATTTTCTCCTCACCTCGAGCCTAAACTTCCCCCGGCGCAGCCTGAGGCTGTGTCCTCTCGTTCTGGCGCTGGCCACCTGAGAGAAGAGAGCAACCTCCTCCTGGCTACAACCACCCCTCAGGTAGTTGTAGACAGCAATAAGGTCTCCCCTGAGCCTCCTCTTCTCCAGGCTAAACAATCCCAGCTCCCTCAGCCTTTCCTCGTAGGGCTTGTGCTCGAGGCCTCTCACCAGCCTCGTCGCCCTTCTCTGGATACGCTCAAGCATCTCAATGTCCCTTCTAAACTGGGGGGCCCAGAACTGAACACAGTACTCGAGGTGTGGTCTAACAAGTGCAGAGTACAGGGGCAGAATGACCTCCCTGCTCCTGTTGACCACACCATTCCTGATGCAGATCTCCTGAGTAGCTAACAGATCGGCTTAATCCCTTCCCATATTTTCCTTCAATCAGTCACCTGCTCTGCTTCACCACTTCCTGCTCCTACTATAAAGCATGATAGAAGAGAAGCAAGCAGAGACATGCTCTGAAAGCATTTGTATTGATACAGTCCCTGGAGAAGTATCTCAAGGTGATGAAAGATGTGTTCTATTACTGGGTCCGCCATGTCTGGGCAGAGTTGTCTCCTCCTTGGGCTGTACTTCAGGGCAAGGAGGGCATGCGAGTACAGAGCCAGTACTCCTCAAGGTGACTTTGGTCTCTTTCTTTACAAGATGGTCCACAAACAGCTGTCAACACTACATCAGACTGTCATGGACAACATAATACATGCCTAGAGTATACAACTTCTTACCCTGATAAAGCTGCTGCATAGAATAAAAGTCTTCTATTCAGTCCTCAGAGTCTTAATCAGTTTAAGTAAAATGGTTCAAGAGCACTGGACTGAGCTGATACTTGTCAGTACAGAGACTCTGGACTGCTATCTGCTCCAATCTGCCACACTGGACATAAAAAAAAGCAGCACACATAGAACCAAGGGATCCAGTGCAATTCTTGCCTAGAGCTGGCACCCAAGCCCTTCTGCAAACAGGACATGATGAAACCTTCCATGGCTCTGGAAGGACACGGGGAGACCAAACTGGTCACCAGCAGAAGCTGCTGTAAGATCAGAACCTCCATTTGCAGGCTGTGAGGAATCAGCATTCATGGAAACAATAGAAGAAATATAAGAGAAGTTATTTGGGGTTTTTCTGGATCTTCAGATTCCAGTGAAAGAAAATGTCATAAAGGGAAGAAACCAGCCTGAAGAACTACAGCCACACAAAACCATATGAAGCACACTTACACACAATGGCACTTCATCAAATCACATTCACAGTAGCCTGGAAACTCTAAGCAGTACAAAAAGCATTAAAAGAACAATGGTTTCATTCCCACTTCAATTGTCATTTTAAGCAGTGAAGAAACACATCCACAGAGTTTCTAAACAGGTGTAAAATCAATTAGTTTTGTTTTACCAAATGAGAATGAATTTAAAAGTGGTTTTTTTTACATTATTAGTTTCCGATTATGTATTTAAACTAAGGTACCTTCAAAGTCAACATTTCTCACATATTACACTACATATACCAAAGATAAACATACTTTTATATGTCTCTGCTCACAATGCACTTGGGCTGCAAAAACATACCAAGTCAAAAATAGGAAAAAGTTGATTCTATCAAAAAAAAAAAAATCTTAAGTAGCACTCTACTTTAATTAAGCTTCACTATGACTTTCATCTGTTACATGCCAACACTCCGCTAGAAAGTACAGATTTAAAGCTCTTCCAAAAAATATTTCAAGTGCAAGCATTGAAAGAGTCAAGAGTTTCACAGACAACAGAGCCTTCCCAACTCCTTCATAACGATGCAGGTGGAATTGCTACACTGCAGAAGACAACAATGGAAGGAAGAGAAACAGAATTAGCCAGGTTGAAAGAGACCTCCAAGACCAGCCAGTCCAACCCAGCACCCAGCCTTATCCAATCAACTAGACCATGGCACTAAGTGCCTCAGCCAGGCTTTGCTTCAACACCTCCAGGGACAGCGACTCCACCACCACCCTGGGCAGCCCATTCCAGCGCCAATCACTCTCTCTGGCAACAACTTCCTCCTAACATCCAGTCTAGACCTCCCCTGGCACAACTTGAGACTGTGTCCCCTTGTTCTCTTGCTGGTTGCCTGGCAGAAGAGACCAAAACTACCTGGCTACAGCCTCCCTTCAGATAGTTGTAGACAGCAATGAGGTCCTCTTCTCCAGGCTGCACACCCCCAGCTCCCTCAGCCTCTCCTCACAGGGCTGTGTTCCACGTCTCTTACCAGCTTCATGACCCTTCTCTGGACACGTTCCAGTATCTCAACATCTCTCTTGAATTGAGGAGCCCAGAACTGGACACAGCACTCAAGGTGTGGCCTGACCAGTGTTGACTACAGGAGAAGAATAACCTCCCTTGTCCTCCTAGTCACACTCTTCCTGATCTAGGCCAGGAAGCCTTTGGCTCTCCTGGCCACACTGCTGCCTCATGTTCAGCTACCATCTACCAGTACTCCCAGGTCCCTTACTGCCTGTCTGCTCTCCAGCCACTCTGTCCCCAGCCTGTAGTGCTGCTTGGGGTTGTTGTGGCCAAAGTGCAGAATCCTGCACATGGGCTTGTTAAATCTCATTCCACTGGCCTCTGCCCACCCATCCAGCCTGGCAAAGTCCATCTGTAGGGCTCTCCTACTCGCCAACTGATCAACACCTGCTCCTAGCTTGGTGTCATCTGCAAACTCACTGATGCTGGACTCAATCTCCTGGTCCAGATGCTCATCCTTGGGGAACACCACTAGCGAATGGCTGCCAACTGGATACACTCCTCCAAGTCCAATTTATAGTCCTTGAATCCATACAGTTTCAAGCCGTATCAGTTATCACAATAAAAAATACCATAACAAAATCATGCATTCTTGTTTGCTCTGCAAGTTCTGCAGTTCCTCAGATTCTCAGGATGTTAAAACCTCTGTTTATTTCTGGATGATTGGTAAGGACAAATGCTAAGATCAATAATTGTGCATTAAAATGACCAGGGTATAAGTACAGAATTCAGTACATCACTAGCAAAGAACTTTCCATATATTATCACTAAATGTTGACTTGTTAATGCTTTAATACATCTGTTGCATATTTGTCCTTAAAATGTAAGCAGTTTCTTGAAAATGTTTATAATATTGCAATACTAAAGTTATTGAACCCTTTCACAGGCCACCTACATGTTTTGCTCACATGACTTCTGCTTGCTTCGTCTTGTGTTACTTATGCCTGATCATATACCCTATAACAGTTTCAAAAGGTAACTCTTCCGATTACCTCCAACACTTAAGTATTTTTTTTTACAATAAGAGAAAAATGGAGTCCCAAAAATAATGCAACTCGAAACAGCAGTTTGTTCTATGAGATTAGGAACCAACAATCTAATTCCAGCCAACAGAAAGCAGTAAGATAATTTATTTCTTTACTATTTTTATCTTCGTTTATTCAACCAGAGGAACCAGGAAAGGTTTCTGTGGTTGTTTTAGTCGGGTGGCAGTCTGTCTATAGAGTCCTTATTTTAGAAACTTTACTTCTATTATTTGGCAAATTTTTTGGAACTGGAGATTTAGAGACTTTCCCAATTAAAAATCAAAGCAAGAAAAATAAAGGAAAGCACTAAGAATTATTTGTCATTGCACTGGGCTGAGACAGTACACTAGAGAACTTAGGAAATAACACTGAATTTTCTGTCAACTAACATAGCTAAGGAAACACAGGTAATAAAAAGGCTAAACTCTATGTTTATTACTGCATTGATTACGTTTTATTCCTTTGAGTCTAGAATCACTTGATCATACAAAATCATTCAGCTTTCCTCAGAAGTAATCTACATATCTCATCATATGGTTAAACAGGAACCATGGGTAATACAAAGAGTCATAACCCTAAAGACAAAACCTCCTAAACTACTCCATCTCAAGGGAGAGACGCATTATAATTCTGAACAGCACTGTTTGTGATCAGTTGACAATTACAAAATTAGGTACAACCACCAACTTTTGTTTGTTTTAATGCAAAACACAGCCAACTAGAGCTCAGCACATTTTGGTTTACTCAGAGGGCAAGCACAAGTTCAAATTCCTATAAAACTGTACTACAGTGAACTTCGCAAATTTACTGAACTTAAAGTTACTTTCTCTAATATTGGAACACGTCTAGAGAAGGGTGATGAAGCTGGTGAGAGGCCTGGAACACACCCCTATGAGGAAAGGCTGAGAGAGATGGAGGTATGCAGCCTGGAGAAGAGGAGGCTCAGAGGTGACCTCACTGCTGTCTACAACTACCTGAAGGGAGGCTGTAGCCAAGTGGGTTGGTCTCTTCTGCCAGGCAACCAGCAACAGAACAAGGAGACACAGTCTCAAGTTGTGCTGGGGGAGGTCTAGGCTGGATGTTAGGAGAAAGTTCTTGGCAGAGAGAGTAATTGGCATCGGAATGGGCTGCCCAGGGAAGCGGTGGAGTTGCTGTCGCTGGACGTGTTCAAGCAAAGCCTGGATGAGGCACTCAGTGCCATGATCTATTGGACAGGGCTGGGTGCCATGGTCTGATTGGACAGGGCTGGGTGCTAGGTTGGACTGGATGATCTTGGAGATCTCTTCCAACTTGCTTGATTCTATGAATGTTCCAGACCTGTAACTTTCACCAGCTAGAAACTTAACTGCAGAGTTTCATAGAAAGGTTGGGGTTGAAATGAACCCTTAAGATCATCTAGTTCCAAGCCCCTAGCATTGACTGGGGCAGCTTCCACTACACAAGGCCCCGATTCAACCTGAGCACCTCTGTGGGCAACCTGTTCCAGCGTCCCACTGCCCTTACTGCAATGAATTTCTTCCAAAAAACCTAGTCTAAATCTACCCTCATCAATTACCAGGTTTTAATCTATCTACTCCTGAGTTTGTATTCCCATATTCTTTCCCTGTTTGCTCCAACTCCCTCTTCAGATTCATTTTGCTCCTTTCAGCAATTCCGTCCTGCTTATTCCTTGTATAAGATCCAGAATTACAGTAGTGAGTTCTATCTGAGGGAGCTGGATGAGGGCAAACTAGGAGTACCTCTCCCCATGTCTGACTTTCTATTCTAACCTGTTTCAAGAGGTGACTGGCAAAGTAATTCATGTTATTTCAGCCTTCCTTGCAGGGAGGCTGCAGCCAGGTGGAGGTTGGTCTCTTCTGCAAGGCAACCAGCAACAGAAAAAAGGGGACACAGTCTCAAGTTCTGCTGGGGGATGTCTAGGCTCAATGTTAGGAGGAAGTTCTTCCCAGAGAGAGTGATTGGCATTGGAATGGGCTGCCCTGGGAGGTGTTGAAGAAAAGCCTGGTTGAGGCACTTAGTGCCATGGTCTAGTTGACTGGACAGGCCTGGGTGCTAGGTTGGACTGGATGATGTTGGAGGTCTCTTCCAACCTGGCTGATTCTATGATATCAGCCTACCTGTGATTAAAAGCAAAGCCTACTTTCTGTACAAACCATCACTGTCCAGAGGTATGCACAACCAAATGCTCGTCTACGTAAGTATTTATGCAACAGCCAGGAAAGATGGTATCACACAACTGATTCTCCCTTTCTGCTGCACATCAGTTTGCAAACAGCATTAATTTTTCCTGAAATAATTGCTGAACACTTACCCCATTTTACTGAAAATTCATCAAGCAATCACTAAGAGCCTGTGGTGAAGGGACACCAATTACTCATTTCAGAATTTACATTTTCCCAGAATTTAATTTCATCCCACTTAACAGCCGGAGAATGGAAAATTATTTTCCAAACTGCAAAGGACTGCAAAGGAAAGACTGGCTGAAGAGGCTCCAAGCATGGACAATCCCAGGTGGCTGGGAAGCCCCTCATAGTAAGAGCTGTTTTGCTCACACCATAACCACACCTACAGTAACCAGTTTGATACTAGGACCAGACCGAGGGCCACCAGATAGCAAGTTAGTGACTGCTTTCTTAAAGCTATTAGCCTGCCATTACATTCAAGGCCCAGTCAACTCACCTGAGAGAGCTGGACTCAGTTTTAGTCTCTGGCTAGGTTTTAAAAGATGCTTCCAAGCCCCAAAGGCAAGCAACCTGAGAGTCAACAACTCACCCATGCTGGTGATATTGGAGTCCTCTCTAGATGGTGGTATCTCCAGGAACATCACCCACTGTGTGTCACTTCAGTATTTACATGTGTTTACTGCTGAAGAGAACACCTTCTCCCCCCTCCCTGGCACATGTATTCTTCCTTCAGGAGGTTGTTCAAATGCTTGTAACATTTCCAGAACCCATAGGGCACTTAAAAGCACCTAATTCAAATTTATGGAAGCAATTATAGTAGCTTTCAAGTGCTGTTTTCATTGCCCTCAGCACATTTGCTTTTTTTAAAGTACGGACGAGATCGCATTTGAGTAACTGTATTTCTCTATGTAAAAGGCAGACTGAAGGCAACTCAAAACTTCCCTCATTATTGTATAGCAGAACATGCTGTGTTCTCCCAAATGGGATACTCAATTCTAAAACTCTCTCAAGCACCTCTGTATTCACACACTTTTCATTTTGTCCTGTAATTCACATGGCTCTTTAAAATGTCTTCTGTACAGGGAAGGTCTTAAAAGACAAGCTCAAACATCTCTCTATCAAATCACAATGCCGCATCTCCTTTCCACTCATCACAGCATTCAACATGATGTAAAATAGGAACACGTATTTTTACATGCCTAAGAATCTGAGGATGCCTTTAGCTATTTGGGTAGAAGGAGGAACTATCAGTGTGAGGGGAGAGCTCAAATCTGTACCCGCACAATGCTGTGACCTAAGCCAAACCAATTTCATACAGCAAGTTTTATGTAGGTAACACCAAGAAACTAAGAAAACAGTACTATCCTGCACTGTCAAACTTCTCGCTCTCTAGCTGCTTGCATGGAACAAACACTACTACTTACAGAAACACAGTTAACTTTCCATGCTTGCCTCTAAGATAGATTTACACTTTTTAATTTAATTCCTGTATTTCCAAATGCCAGTTTGGAAGAGAGAAATTGTTTACATTGATGATGGCAAACAGCAGAACTGACTGTGCATAGTTCTTGGAATTGTTTAATTTCAGAAATCAGCTTCCTTAGACTGATTTTT
The DNA here is from genome assembly GCA_013400475.1 of Tricholaema leucomelas. Lineage (NCBI taxonomy): Eukaryota > Metazoa > Chordata > Aves > Piciformes > Lybiidae > Tricholaema lacrymosa > Tricholaema leucomelas. Next base: position 49,195 of record WAAF01005166.1, on the reverse strand, counting down.
CCAAGCTAAGTGAAGTTACAAGAGGTGCTATACCACTACTAGCACAGGCTGAAGAATGCAAGCTCTAAAGCAAGGCAAGCTTCCCAATTTCTCCCTTTAGGTACAAGTTTCAGTAGATTAGGTGATCTCCTGGTGAACATACAATTACTCTACATGTTAACCTAGGATTAACCTCTCCTAGGCTAAGATGCCCACCTTGCAAAAGCAGAAAAGATGAAACACCTCTATGTACCAAAACACTTTCTTCACAAAAATCATTCCCAACAGTTATTTGTGCTGTTATAAAAAGAATCAGATTAATATTGCCATGTCAAAACTCTATCAGGCTTTAGAATGCTGTTAATTTCATCTTTAAACTAGTCACAAATGTACAACAAAACATAGACAGCAATAACTGACTAGACATCATGTCTGTGCTTAAGACAATGCCCTATATACAAAACCTGAGACACTTCTGCACGCAGTAAGTCAACTGATATACCAGGACAGCTCTTCTTCAAAGAAGACCTGAGGTACAGCTGCCTAATACAGCTTCCCATATACCAAGGTTTTAAAAGACAATGGTGAGACCAACAACAATCTCCAGGTACTGCCAGCATTTCTCTAGCAAGTACTTCCATCCCACTTCTTTGCTTATGTCTGACACAATCTGCAATATAAGTGAAGGCTTCACAGGTATCTGACAAGCACTCCACCCTTTACAGCTTTCTTTGTCCCTTGGTGGAAGAGTGGAAGAGCATGCAAAGGTTAAAGGTTAGAGTGTATCTAAGTACTGGTAACGCCTTGCTATTCCAAGACTGAACTATATGCTTTCACCTGCAAAAAAACAGTCCTTGCTGTTTCAGATGTTTCTTTTTCAATTATTAGTAGGAGTGAACAGTGAAAAACCTTCAGTAGCGTTTGCAGCCACTGTCATGATAAACCTTGGTTATAAGCACAGAAAGTTTCAGTCTACTCCTTCCACCTTATGAGGCAAGTCATCTGCATACAGACCTGCAACTAAAAATCTAACTGCAGGTTTCCATCTAAGGAAGGAAACTGCTACTCTAGGAAGGATGTCTGCCAGCCTTCCAGGGCAAACATGCAAACGCCTTTAGTCTTTAACTGTGTTGTTACCGGTGTGGTTAGACAAGACTGTTAGGGTGACCTAACACTTTGCTGTCATCAAAAGGGACACTCCTTTCTGCTCCCCTATCCCCCAGCTATGCAATCCATGACATCATTTGACAAAAACCAACTCAACTCAGACGAGTCTGGCAGAAAACTGATTGCTCTCATGTAAAGTTCACCTTCTTAAGAATAAGGAAGTTCAATTATCTGTGTAGTCATGCAAGCTCCAGAGAGACAACATACAATAACAGGAACACAGACATCAGTAGAATTTTATTTTGGTAGCAGAGACAATTCTGCTCAACAGCTAAATGCACTCCAAAGCTAAGGGAAATTATATTCCAGAGAAGCTTCAAATTAGAGTACAATCTAGGACTTTCAAGCAAAACACAAGGCCTTGCCAAACACATTCAAAAAGAAGACTGCAGGAGGCACTTAGTGCCATGGTCTAGTTTGATTGGAAAGGGCTGGATGATAGGTTGGACTGGATGACCTTGGATGTCTCTTCCAACCTGGCTGATTCTATGATTCTATACATGCAGAGACTCTTTACAAGGGTGCATTATTCATGTATATAAATATGTATTTATTTACTTCAAAGTTCAAAAACATGCAAGGGAAATTCTTGACCCAGGGCTTTGGGCAACCTGATCTAGTTGAGTATGTCCTGCCCACTGCACGAGGGGTTAGACTAGATGACCCTTAGAGGTCCTTTGCAACCCAAACCATTCTATGATTCTATAGAAGTTACTGTTACTATTCGTTGTTCATGAAAAACCACTAAGCAGAAAACTGAGAAGGCAGTTCAATACCTGTTAAAGAATTTAATTGATTTAGAAGATTCACTTTTTGGAGCAAAATCAAATAAGCTGAGCCAAGCACTTTTCTAAGAAGCAATTTCTAGGCCTAAAGTAATCTGGAAGTGTGAACTCTTCTGAGTAGAAAACATTAACATGATGCAATCTTCCAATTTCAATGCCCACTTGAGGACACAACACCAAGCACACAGATGTGAAAATCAAACCCAAAAAATCCTGTTGTGTTCAGCAAGCCTGAAAACATGTAACAGATAAAGTCTGACTGCTCAGTTCCCTTTCCAGGTAGGTACTTTCTATTGGCAAATCCGAGTAGGTAGGACCTTTGGCTTGAAAAGCAATCACCCCAAACTTTCAGAAGTACACTCAAAAGATTTCTTCTCTTCCATAAACAAATTAAAACTAACAAATGTGGGAGAGAGGAGAGAAGACCACAGACAGAATATGAATTGTACTCAGCAGGGATTCAGCAGCAGGGAGAGGAAGAGGATGTTTAGTCAGTACCTTCCAGAAATACTGAGATGAAGCTGCCCTACCTCTTCCTACCTAAATGACTTCAGACTTGTATAAAACAATGTATACTGGGTTGCAGTGCCCTACTTAACTAAAAATAGCAGAACAGTTAATTTTGTTACCACATTCATACTATTTACAAACTACTTGCAAGCTATACAATGACCTTTAGAAAAAGTAGATGTGTATATATATTCAGCAACGCTTGGTGGCATTCCTTTGGCTGTACACAGAGGTCCTGTGCAGCTAATTCATGTTGCAACCAATACTTTCTATGCTCAAGGAGAAGAATCAAAGCATGGTCTCAGAAAAGGGTATAGCCTGTGAGTGTCCTCCTGTTCAGGTACAGGAGATTGCTTCCTCCCCCCATATGTTACCACTGAAACCAGGTCCTTACGTATAGAACACCTGTAATTTACTGCTACGTCTCCCCTCCCACAGCCTTCAAGAGGAATAATCTCAGGTGGACTGACTCTCCCTCTCTCAGGACATGGGCATGCAAGCATGGCACCACATGGAAAAACAGATGACTGAATTTACTGTGGAATAATATACAGCTTTATATTTGTATAGTTGCTCTGAATTAGTTTCATTGTGGCATTTTCCTTATATAGGCTCTGAACGAACACACAAACAACTAACGTAAATCAGAGTTCCACACAGTTGACCCACAACTATTGCCCACATGTCCATACTCTTGTGTACTTACTGCTGCAGCACACAGCAGCTTCATCATCTGTAACTTCCCTCATAATATCTGATGAGGTAAAAGAAGGTCATTAATCACATCTTGGAGCTGGAGCACTGCACAAAGCTGTATCTGCCTACATTAGATACCAGTGGACGCAATCATAAGATAACAACGACATTTTTTCACTTGAATAGGCATTTCCACATGGAGTGAGAATTCCATGCAATGTTTCCTGAGATTTCCGCTTTTTCAGACGAGGCTGAAAATGGCCATTGAGTACTGACCAACTCTTGTCTCTCCACTAGTAACAAAAAATTGTCCAGTGACTTAAAGAAGCATAGCAAGACTGAAAACAGAGACAGACTCGGGAACTAAACTGAAAGCATCATGTAGTGATCAAGTCTTTCTGGCTGACATTTGTTTTAGGAGGTAATGCTCCACGACAGCTTCGCCAGGCAGTGCCTGTAAGGCTTTCAGCATAACAAGAAAATTGATATGCTGCATTAAAGAAAAAAAAAACAAAAACAAAACAAACACACTTTTGCCTGAAGAGGCAAATTATAACAAAGTTCATCTATACTTCTGTTTGGTATTCTGCCATTTCCTCTGTACATTCTCTACCTTGTCTGCTTTTAAGCTTAATTAGCTGAGGGAACCAGTTTATGTGGCCACCACTTTATCCACCTGCTTTTCCTCCCCAATACCCAAAGATCTCACTGACCATTTATCAGCTTTATCTGAAAGAGTAAAAATCTCAGAGACATTTCGTTCCCTCTGTCAAGCCAAGCAAACCAAGCAACATTCTCTTCGTTTTTTTAACGCTAGCTAGTGGCGGGAAGCCACCTAATGAACGTAAGTGTACCAGGCATCAACAAAAAACATGTTCTGCTACAGATAGACCAAAATCCTTGCTCTCTCTGCCTGTGAATGGAGGAATCCAAAGTCATTGAGTATATGAATAAATTAGTGAAATCCTTAAGAAGGAAGCATCATTAGTTCTACTGCTCGAAATTCACTGCCATACAGAATCACAGAATCATTTCAGTGGCGAAAGACCTCTAAGAGAGAGATCAATCATTATCTAGCTCTACTGGTCTGATGCTGAATCATGTCTCTCAGCACCATGTATCTTCTGTCTACAAACTTCCCACTCAGAGCATTCCAGTGCTCTGCTTCCACCTACCTTTAACTTAATGTCTTTACCTACCCAGTCCCACTCAACCTGTTTTAAAATCTTGACCACACACTTTTAGGGAATTTGCAGTAGCAAGAGCTACCTGTTTTGGAGTACGGTCACGGTATATTTGTATGTGTGTATGTATATTTTGGAGTATGGTCACCTATGTATTTGTGCTTGAAGTAAGTAATTTATTTCTACAATGGGTATTCAGCTGCAAGCTCAATTCTAATCACAACTCATGTGTTTTCATTACATCAGGACAACTTTGCCACCAATTGCTACAGAGAGTCCATGTATGGCAAGCCAAAGTAAAAACAGGGATAAAAATACTACAAAACTTTTTAAAGCTGTAATTAAGGTCTAAATGTCATATTAACAGGCAGAGTATTAGTTCTGGAGAACAACGGTGCAAAGTAAATGTAATTCTAACATGAGAGTTTACTTCTAAACCAAAGACAACTGTGGCATAGTAATATTTGCTTTAAAAAGAAAAGAGAAAATAGCGACAACCTGGCAACAGTTTAAAGCAGATCCATCTACATTAATAAGATCCACAATAAATCTACCTCAATTGGTAAATAAACCCACCAATTCTACATCACATGGAACTGTGATGGTTTGCATATTACCTGCCCCCACACACTTTGGAAGTCACCCAGACTAGACTCAGCTGAGCTGGAAATTGAATGAAGCTTTATATTTACAGCTTAGCAGAACATACAAGCAGACATTTACAATATATACAGAAAAATACAAGTTAAAAAGTAATACAGAAATACAACAGCCCTAGCAGAAGCCAGAGTCCCCAGGAGGGGCTCCCAACCACCCTTCTACCTTCCTTCCACTTCTCTACCTTACCCCAGATCTTGCCTTATGTTTAAGGTAGTTTTGAGGGTCAGCCAGGGGGAGTTAGGAAGCAGATGGGTTAGTCACACAGACAACAGGTTATGTGAGAGACAAATTCAGCCCAAAGTCCAGACAGCAACTGTATTATCTATGTTTATGTTCTTGTTCTTATATATCTCAGCAAGCCTATGAGTGCAGTAGACATCACCATTGTTTCCTTTTCACAGCCTATCATCTAATTCTTCTCACCAAAACATTCTAGCTAGCTTCAAACTAGCACAAGAGCTGTGCTGATTTCTTCTCCTTAATGATAAAAGGAGATGACCTCAGGTTGCAAGAGGGGACATTTAGTTTGGCTAGTACAAGAAACTTCTTCATTGAAAGGAGTCTCAAACACCAGAATAGGCTTCCCAAGGTAATGGCTGAATTTCCATCCCTGCGGTTGCTTAGAAGATGCAGAGACGTGGTGCTGAAGGACATGGTTTAGCAGCAGACTAGAATGAAGCTGATCTTTTAAAGGTCTTTTCCAACCAAAATGATTTTATGAAAACTCAGCTGCCAAGAGATGACTACTTTAATTTTCTAAATGCTACTGCCATCTAACAGGCTTCAAAAGCAAAGCCAGTACTGTATTCAGTGCTCATGCTTTTCTGGGAAGAAGTACTTCAGAAATAGTCTGGGACCAACCCACACACATCTTGGGAAATTAGCATTCACACCCAATCTAGCTGAAAAACAACTAGACAGGGAATAGAGATAAATGAGAGAAGGAAATGTTTTGCACCAAGTGTAAAAACAGTCAGTTCTTCCTAATGAAGAGGACAGCAATCAGAACAACTCATTTCTTAACCTTTACATTTAGAACAGACTGCTTCTTTAAGCACACAAAAGCTAAGCCAACATGTTTTAGAGCTTTCAAGATCTACAGAACTGACAATTTGGTTTTTTCCTGAAGTCTGCTTACCATCCTGCCTGTAAACATTTTGTAGGAGGATGTGTAATTCAGGAGGGACTCTGAACTATGAATGACTCCACAATGGTGCATTCTTAGAAGTGTGTGCTGGTGCCTATGAGCTCACTCACACACACCATCATCAGTCAGGGTAAATTCATGGCAGCTAAGGCAGGACACCTTCAATTATTTGCTGAACTTCTAGTAAAAACATGCATTGAACAACGACTTCTTACCTCATTAGGTCTAATAATTTCATTTATGTCACTCATTTTGTCTAGTTTGAGGACTTGAAAGCCTCTGTATATATTGTGTAATTTACACTGAATCTTTTCTTTCTGAAGGCCTCAACTTCTGAGGCTTTCATACAATAGGTAAGACTGCCTGTCCCATTTTCTCCCTGGTCTGTGATAACACCATAATCAGCTACCTGAGTAGGTAAAATATAATACAAATGTCATGCTAAGGTTGTATCTATACAAGGCTGAGCTAAGAGTAAATTAGACAAGGACTGAAGTGAGACATGTTACAGACGGGTAATTCTTACTTTAAATTAGGTATGTGCAACTCAACTTTGATATACTTTGATCTGATCAACCAAGGTCAATGCAACTGCTTTATCTTCACAACGAGGTGAAGACTGACTTTATAATCACAAAGACATAACTTACCTTCATAGTTGAATAGTATGTTGTCTAACAATATCAAAAATAACTACTCATTTCATAAACACATTGTTAAAGAACTTCTCATTGTTTCTTCCAACCTACAAGAAGAACTTACTATATATATCATATCATTAAAGTGCCAGAGAAAAAGGATAGCTCATTTACACAGCATCTCCATCACTATGTTTTTTTCATCAGCAAAAGACAAAGTAGAGGGCTGCCCTTCACAGAATTCAAACTATAATGACAGAGCTTGGAATCTCAACATCCCAAGAACGGTAAAACTGCATCTTCTGTTTTACAGAAGAATGTGTGATCAAATGGAAGGAAAGACAAGTAACATTTTAAACCCCAAAGGTAACCAACACCTGCTTTTAAATACTGTTTTACCCAATATATTGCTGTTTTAAGTCAATCCAAGCAGGGAGGTAGGGGAAAGGCCATCACTTAACCTCTAATTTTAAGTATGACCACTGTAATAACTTTAGCATGCCCTATAGTTGGAATATATATGCCCCCTATCTTTCTTATTCATGTAGATAAGACCAATATAAAGGTGTACACCACATGGCATGGAAAAAAAAGCCACATAGTGCAACACATGACATCCTAACACTGCTGTCTTGTGCTGATCAGAAATGTACATGCTCAGGCAGAGAAGCTGAAAACTCAAATGCTTCCCATCTATAAAATGAAATCAAACCATAACATGTAAGCAGCTATCACAACACCACAAGGTGATCTCATCACAAGCTCAGGAAAAACACTGGATAGTGGTTTCCACTATCACTACCAGGTAAGAAAGTAACCATACACAGGTTTACTGGAGCTGGGACATTCCCAGTGTCCAGCACTCTGCCAGTCACAGATCAATCCATCTAGCAATCTGAATTCAAGAACTAGTTTAGACTAAATATATTGAAGATTAACCACTTCTACCCTGCCTGTAGCACAACTTGACTGAAATGATGGAACACTGACAACTACAGAAGAAATGTACATTTACATGAAAAAAAATCATGACATCAAAGCCTCTTCTAATATTTTCCACTACTTTTGAATAGGCTATTTGCTGCTTACACAGCTTCACCTTTTACAAACTCTGTGTTTGGACTCAAAATATGTACTACCAGAGTGAAATAGCACTAGTTTCTACCAAAAGAGTGCACTCCTACTAGATCCATGGTAGCAGGCACCACATTTGACTCAAGCGCCATCTGAAGGCTTGCAACTACTGCACAACAACCTTAGGAGATTAAAACTAAGTTTTGCATCTGATCATACACCAAGACAACCCTTCTTTTGCCCTCTTTCTTCCATATACAAAGAACTAAATGACAAGGTGGCAAGACAAGGTAGAAACTTGAACTGCAACCATTAGATTTGGTATGTAGGCTGCCATACAGAGACTCAAAAGAAAGTTGTGCAATGCTCTGACAACTCCAGAGGCAACATCTTTAGAGCTGTTACCACAACCCAAGAAACTCACAAAAAGCAATACCCACTTTCACAACTTTTTCCATAGCACAAAATTAAGTCATTATTTTGGTATGAAATGTACTGTTTAATGCTGGAAGAAAGCTTCTTAAGGACAAGCTAAATATACTGAAGGTATTTTCAAAATTTAGAGAAAGAACATTTGTTATTCCACATGTTTAAGCTATGGGTGTAGCCAAATTTTTACCAGTAAAGTAAGGATTCAACCACTCTGCTGTGTATATAAACTAGTGTTGACTCAACAAATTAAACAGTAGTTTTCTCTAAGCACACTGTGTGCTCTGAGAGGTTAACTGGACATACTGTACATAGGAAAGCAAGAGTCCTCTAAGAGGCCCCAAAAAGACTAATATCCAGCATCAGACAGATACCATTTATCTTGGATGCTCAATACAACTTACAAAGTTAAAATTACTTGTCTTACAATCACAGAATCAACTAGGTTGGATGAGACCTTCAAGATCATCCAGTCCAACGTAGCACCCAGCCCTGTCCAAACAAATAGACCCTGGCACTAAAGGAGACTCTGAAGATAACTATTAATTTTCAAAATGCCTATTTTTCCCAGTAAATTAAAGTCTACTACAAAACAGAATGCCAAGGACCAAGACACAGCATCTGACTGCAATCTGAAAATGGGCATTTTTATCAGCCTCATATTCAGAGCAATGAATGGGGACCACATTCTATTTCAAGGAATTCTGTATAGGAAAATATTCTGCAAAAGAGTAGTTCTGATCCCTGGGTCACAGCCACAAGTAACAACTGCTACTGAGGTGTAAACTAGGGAAGTATGGAGGCAAAACTAATAGTTTGAACACCAAGAAATATGAAAACCAAGATACAGAGGAAGAAGTACAGAAAAGATACAGAGGCAGAAGATACAGATCAAGGGAAGAGTGTGTCCAGCAGATCAAGGGAGGTTCTCCTCCTCCCCTACTCTGCCCTGCTGAGACCCCATCTTGAATACTGTGCTCAGTTTTGGGCTACCCAGTTTAAGAGGGGCAGGGATCTGCTGGAGAGGGTCAAGCAGAAGGCGACAAGGATGATTAGGGGACTGGAGTGTATGGCTTATGAGGAGAGGCTGAGGGACCTGGGACTGTTTAGTCTGGAGAAGGGAAGACTTAGAGGGAAATTGATAGATGTTTATAAGTATCTGAAGGCTGGCCAAGATGGGGGGACAGGCTCTTCTCACTTGTTTCCTGCCACAGGACAAGGAGCAATGGGTGTAAGTTGCAGCAAGAGGTTCTGCCTCAACACAAGGGGGAACTTCTTTACTGTAAGGGTCCCAGAGCACTGGAACAGGCTCCCCAGAGAGGTTGTGGAGTCTCCTTTGATGGAGACTTTTAAGGCCTGCCTGGATGCATTCCTCTGATCTGTGTTAGGTAGTATTGTCCTGCTCTGACAGGAGGGTTGGACTCATCTCCTTGGGTCCTTTCCCATCCCTAACATCCTATGATCCTGTGATGTATACATGGTTCACGTGCTCTGTACCGTTTCAAACCAAGATAAAGCAGCAAGTTTTTATTGCAAAACATGCAAAAATGTTTATCTAATATTAATTTACTTAATAATAGCAAATAAAAAAAATATTTGAGTTTGTATTTCTTTTAGCTACAATTTTTCAGATAAAAATCAGACCAGAAGCACAGCTGTAAGCAAATAAATAGCAGGGCAAATTTGCTAAATTAGGCCAAAATAAGTTTTTCCATTCCTAGACTGCAGATGAATATTTAATTTGAATTCACATGTTCAAAGAGCGATACAGGTAAAATTACTTCAATTGCTGTTTCTGGACCCACGAACAGGAAATGTGCTGCTGGTTACAGGAAACGAAGAAGAGCCACGGTTGGCCACATGCAAAATTCACATGTAGTGTCTTACATCTTCGTTATAACTCTGGTGATTTTACGGCCTCACTACAAGGAGGAACATCACCCTCATATATGCAGTAACTTACGTGTCTCAGCACCTCTGACTTCAGATGCAGGTTTGGTTAACTAACTTGTACTCTTAGTTCAAAGCCAGCCAGTTCTACATCAGAAAGGCTAAGTATTTTAGTTTCACCAAAACACAACAACAACAAAAAAATCACCTAAAACCAATCAAGCAGAAAACCACAACACACACATGAACACCCAAACCAAAACAAAAACCAACAAAAAATACTGCAAGAAACAAGTGTATAAGCCAGAGTTTAGAAGTTCAAGACTATTTATATCTGGTTAGAAACCGTGTGCCAGCACTAGAAGAGGCTGACACCTGATAACCAGCAGACTCACTCTAGAAAGCTTTTAAGAAGTCGATGTAGGGATATGCCAGGACTTGAGCATGCTTCTTCTAAACCGTAATCAAGCTACCTGACAGTGAGGAAACTACACCAAATGACCATGTAGTTACACTGAAAATGCAACTAATTCTACTGCCCACCGTATTAAAGTTTCACAATAAGCAAGAGCAGCAGAAATGCTCTCAAAGATCCTATTAAACTGGTACTTTCAATTTTATGTATCATAATTTCTTTTTATATGTTACAAAGTGCACACACCTTCTGGACAGCTCAGCAGGAACAAAAAGAATGTTATTTTCATGGAACACACATGTATCCTCAGCAGGAATTCAGCATGCTGGTGGTAGGTCTTCCCAATGCTGTTTGTAGCATTCTGCAGTATCAGAGGCATGCCTCTGTTAGAGCAACACTGTCACCACATTGGTTAATGCATGAAGCTCAACTGTCCAGGGACACTACACTGAAGGAACATAACAGGAGTGAAGAAAAACATAATCCTACAATGATTCCATTAAAGCTGCATTTAGACATTTCTTAAATGTCACTCAGAGAAAAATCAAAAGAAAAACAAGCGTTTAGCCAAAGCATTCAATGCAGAGGAACCACAAACACACTTTTAAAAAGTCTGGCATGTCACAACAGTATCAAAAATAAAGCAACCAACCATGATAAGCAGACACTTGCATGCCCTTTTATCAAAGTCTAACAGGACTTCAAACAAAAAGACGTTTAGAAAGTCATGGTCCAAAAAGCTCATCGAGGCTGCCTATGCTTGGAAACAGAATACAAATTGTACTGATGTTTTACTGTTCGATTAGTATCAACTCTCTGCCAAAATGAAGCTTTTGTGATCTTATTTGGGTATACATGATGCTGAACCACCTCACTTGCAGAAGCACTAGAAAACAATTTTTTACAGTCAAACCACATTCAACACTGACTGACTTAATTTGTCCAAGACTTCTGCCTAATGTTTTGAAGCAAAAAGTTCAAGAGAAAGATTTTACTGTCAGTAGGTCAAGGACTAGAAAACAGTAAGTAGAAATGGGTGTGACACTGACCAAAACCAGTTCTGTTTTCAGGATTGGGGCTTTTTTTGTCCAATTCTTTGAGGAGAGATCAACAGCATCAGAGAAAAAAACTAAAGAAGTCTTCTATCCACATCTAAAGTAGCACTTTAGGTAAAAAGAGGCAATTAGAAAATATATTTTAAATAAAATTAAACAGAGGTTAAATTGCACTTAAAATAAACTTACTCAAGTTCTATCTAGGTGCCTTCACTGTAAGGTTTACATTTTTGTTAAGGACCATTTTGCACAAGACCTGACATGTACTTTCTTCCTATAGGAAAAAAAAAACACCACACCAAATGCCAAACTAAGTGACTCTTAAGTAATTACCCCACTTTACAATATTTATGTAGAAATTGAATATACTGGAAATACTCAAATATCCAAGCTGTCACACTTACAGATAACTGTTCTAAACAGTGTAACCCCACTCGAGAATGCTGCATATGCTGAAACTTAAGGTACAATGAAATACATCTACAGTAATTCCAAATTAACATTATTTCCACATGCTAGTATATTCTCCTGTGTCAGACAAAACATACCCTCTAAATGTCAAACAATCCAACTTCAAACCAAGCTGCACAAACAACAGCTAAAAGCAATTTAAACTTCAAGCAAAACACAGTTCAATGAATACTACTCATATGGTTTCTGAACTTGGATTACAACCAGAATACTGGTAGTTACAGATTTAAATGAGAACGGAGATTCCCTGAATAGTCTGTGAGCATTCCAACTATGCTAGAGGCAACAAAATAAATGAATGCCTCAAAGAATGACAGAAAACTGGACAAATTCAATTCAGGGTACGGTTTTACCTCTCCCCAAGGAAAACAGTCAGGGAAAAAAAAACCCAAACTGACATTATCATACAGACAAAATACTTTTTTTTAAACCAGTCTCAAATCTTAGACAGGAGAGAAACTGGAAAACAAATGTGCCAGTATAAGAAGTTTCTAAACCCAATGCAAGTCAAGACACTTCAACATCTGATAAAGCTACATGGCTGTTTTACTTACTGTGAGCCACAGAGAAACATTCCACATGCATTCGTGACAACTAAATTACTATGGCTGTATGTATTCATTTTAGATTTATTCCAAACACTTCAGTGGGCATGATGAAGCCACACAACTGCTCTTTAACAAGAGCAACTAAGGCTTCTCTTCAAGCCACAAGAAAGCGCTTCTCACATATGCCAGAACATCTCCCTCATGGCTGAATTTGCTATTTTGACCGTTTTGTTGGTAGTATTTTAAAATCATGAAAGATCCCCCAGTTTAGCTTCTTGTACATATCTTCTAATAAGCAGAAAACCAAAAAGGATGTCTTAGATCCCCAAGCCAAACTTCTTTATACTGAAGGAAATCATACAGTATAGCCCTGATCATGTATTCAATCAAGGTAAGTCTGTAAGGTGCTTGCTTTTGAGGAAAAATATTCTAAAAAATATTTTCTTCTTTGGGTGGGTAGAACAGAAAATTGAGATTAAGCAAAAAAACATCAATTTTTGAAGTCAGTCCTTGGTTTTACAGAAGCACTGTACTCGAGAGAAGTACAAGCAATAATTAAACTAATGGTGACTCACTTTGCCATTAAAGTATTTACAGAGGGGAAAAAAACCCACCACACATACAAAACACACAATCTAGTTTGCTAAAGTTATGACAAATATCATGAGTTTCATTTCCTGCTTCACCTTTCCCTTGATAATCCTGATTCGTGCTTCAGATTTTCCCTTTCATGAAGCCCAAGTGTTCAGACTTGAGCAGAGTATTTTACATGTAGCAGCAACAACTATGACTCTACTCAATTTCCCTGCCTCCTCTGGAATATGCTACCCAGAATTGCTTGCCACACTTATAGCTGTATTGTTCAGATGCCCAAGTCATATCGACATCCATGCAAAGCCCTGTCCATGCACATTTCCAAATGACAGGCTCTGCACATAAGCTCTCCAACATACAAGCTCTCTCTATTACAGCATGTTGTTTCTAAGACACCTGTATTCAGGGCCACTGAAGTATTCACACATTATTGTACTTTCATGTTAATGAAAGCAAGATTGTCTCCCACACTAAAGAGTGTTTAAGAATAGAAAAATCAAGATGCATCAAGATAAGAGGAGTATAAAATTTACTGATGTTTCTCAGATTTTTTTTTTAACAGCTTCGGACTTCATATTCTCTTCACAGTGACAGAATGGTGGTACAATGAAGTATTTCTCCTTCGCTCAGCCAAGGCAACTGTTGTTCTTCTCTATAACCAGGTGGTGATGTTGAGTACCTCACACAACATTACTGGCATGCTTTATTCAAAAACTTCCCATCTGGATCAAGTAATCTGAAAATCGGGTGTAGCCCAGATTTGAATGCTTACATCCATTTGCATGTGCTTCTACCACCATCTCCAAAGAGAACTGAAAGCCAAAAAACTTCCAAAACATTTTTAAAAAGCATATTTAAGTCATTAGTAGGATCTGGGACTTAACATATTCATTGCTTTTTTCCCCTCTCTCTAACCCAAAGGTGCATTTCTATATTCTTTAAACTAGACCAAATTTTCAAGTTTGCTATTCTGTTGTTCTTTTCATTCAAAGATGTTTATTTGTAAAACATAATTGCATAAAACTAAAAGCTAGGGGGGAAAAAAAAACATCAAACAAACAAACAAAAAAAAAAGTACAACATCAGTTAAAACTCTGGCATAAACATTTCCCAGAGATAATTCCGTTCAAAGGCTGTGATTTCAAATGCATATTGACTATACCAAAGATAAAAGGAGCAAGGAAAATAAGATGCAACCATTTAAACCAGAAATGTCTTTATATTTGAAGAGAAGTTAATAATATTTTGACAAATACAGAAGAGAAGGAATGGCTACATCTCTCCAGTTTGTTCCCCATGAGAAAGTTATTTTCAAAATAACAGCATTAACTTATCATTTCAGTTAACATTCCAACTGTTCTCAACTAATTAACGCATCCTGAACAAGCTTAGGAAAGAGAAGGGATTTCGTTTGTTATTGACTATTTTAAAAACTTCATCTATTTTCAGAAAACTCACCCTGAATTATTTCAGTAAGTCAGAAAGACTGCACTCTACTGTACTTCCTTCCCAGCATCCATTACTGATGTCAGGTTATTCTGTTGACTTATCACAGCATTGAAGCTGAAGAATGGCAGCAGAATTGCCCCAGTCTCTCACAAGTAACAAAAGGGAAAAGGGACAAGTTTTCAACATCTAACTTGTAAACTCTTCCATCACTCAGATGATGACAGCTGCAGATGAAAACTGCACACCCTGACAATCTAAGCCACCTAAAAGATGAATTATGTCATAGACTCACAGAATCAACCACGTTGGAAGAGACCTCCAAGATCATCCAGTCCAAACTAGCACCCAGCCCTGTCCAATCAACTAGACCATAGCATTAAGTGCTTTATCCAGCCCTCTCTTGAACACCTCCAGGGTTGGCAACTCTACCACCTCCCTGGGCAGCCCATTAATGTCAAAGTCAGAGAAGCACTAGGCACCACCTTAAGCAAAACACCATACAGAAATGAAGTACAGAAGTCTCCATCAAGAGACTCTTATGGGTAGTGGTTTCTATTTTTCATCAGACATAGGTTTAAACAGGAAAACAAATAAAAGGCATTCTGAACTACTACTGCATCTTAGAAGGGCTCTGGCATATGGTTTCAGGGTTATCATTTCTTCTCTTTTAAAGACATTAGAAGGAAAAAAATAAAATGCAAATTTGACATCTATTTTTGCATATTCAAAATCACTTAGAATACAGGAGCAAGATATCAGCAGATTTTCACAGAACCAAGACACAATTTTAGAAGAATTTATATTAACAGAATTTCAGGATTCTAGCCTGCCAAGTAACCTCAGATGTACATTAAAAACTGTAGCCTTCAGAGGTACAGAAAAAGCAGAATTTCTTTAGTTCTAGTCAAATTTTCTGCACCAAATGATGTAAGTCTTGCTCTAAAGTCTTAAGATTCACACATCTCTCATTCCAAAAATAAAAGTATAAATAAATTAAAAGCCATAAAAATGTTAGAGAATGAAGTGACTAAAGGCAACACTTTCCTTTTCAAGGTTCACATCAGATCTTCAACCTTTGAAACAGCACTAATAAAATTAAAAGAATATACCTATCTACACGCCATAGATGAACACCACCACAAACTTAAGTTTCTTTTCTTGGCTCATGCTATTAAACATTATGTTTCTATACACAATCTTCAGACATTTTGCAATTCATTAAATAAAAACTAAAGTGACTGTACAGAGGTAGTTATGCATTAAGAGATTAATATTTTTCAGATGCCATACATATACGCTGTAAGTTCTTTTGGGTTGACAGCCCCCTACCATAAGCTTAGTACTTACACAGCTACAGTAATATGGTCCTGGTCTATGCTTGTAGCTCTGAGCAGTTCTTCACTTGTGCTAAATTCTTGTGATGACGTTAAGAACCATAGAATGAAAAAAATGAAGAAAAAGTATTGTTTTTCCCATAAAGTAAGCTTTAGAGATCTCTTATAGAAAGTCAGGTGGTCAGCTTCACTACAAGACTAGCAAAGTAAAGCAAGCTTTCATCTGAACAGCACTTATGTAAAAGAAAAATAAAATGTATAGATTATTTAAACTTACAACTAAAAACATAAGAGTCCCAAATCATACCCAGCTTTTTCACATACAGTACGTTTAACTAAACTCCAATGAGGGGAGTGAGACCTGGCATAGTTTGCCCAGAGAGATGGCTGATGCCCCATACTTGGAAACATTCCAGGTCAGGTTGAACAGGGCTCTAAGCATCCTGATCTCATTGAAGATGTCCATTCTTATTGCAGGGGTATTGAATAAGATGACCTTTAAGAGTCCCAACACAAACTGTTCTATGGTTCTTTCAAAATTAGAGCTACATGCTAAAGTCAGGACAAATCATTGCACATGCTAATTTCCAGATTACCTTGGAGAGGTTACCTTCAGTCTGTTCAGCCTCTAAGGGTTAAAAGCTGAGGTTAAGATGAGTATCTGTGAAACTGACTTCTAGTAACTTCCAGCAAGTTGCCAATAGCACAAGGCTACTTTATCCCAAGGGGAGAAGGAACAGGATTAATGTCGGTAACTGAAATTTATCTCCAGATCAAGTAAAAATAACCAGAATGACAGGTAATAATACCATAAGGGACTCAGGCTGTTTTAATTAAAACCTCTCAAAATTTCTATATATAACCTCCCTGGCAACCTTCACTTCTAAAACCAGCAACTACTGGGAATCTGACAGTCTTCCCAATCAATTCAGTCAATTTTTAAGAACAATAGGAGCACTCAATTAAAGAATGTTTGCTGCAGTTTAAATGCACAAATTGTTTCATCTCCAGTGAAGAAGACAACCGCCTATTTCTTTCTTTCCATCTGCCTTTAACATTACCAAGAGAAATCTCCCCTCAGTCTTCTCTGCAAGAAGTTATGCAAAGTGCTTTCAGCTTTTGGAGGTTTCCCAGATCTCTGACCATTCCCCTTTGTCTACAGATATTCTTTTCCCAGTATAATAGCAAAAGTAGGTGCTGTACTTTAAGTTAGTCTTACTACCATGCCAAAAAGCAAGAAGGCCAACTTCATCTATTTTATTCCTGTTAATACATCCAACAAATCTTGCTTGTCCTGCAACATCGGTTGATTCACAACCACGGTGCAAAAATCTAGCTCCAGATCATCACTGGCAGGTTTCTTCCCAAATGCATTCTCTCCCACCTTGTTTTCAGCACAGTGACGTCTTACTAAACATTAACCAACTACATTTGCTGCTGCTAAATTTCACCCTACTTAGGTACCGCTGCTTTGTCAAGATCATTTTGAACCATGTTCTTAAGTTCTTAGACTGCCTTTGAAAGGAGTCTAGAATGTTTACTCAGATCAGCTGCAAAAAACTTACTACCACACTTAAAACTCTGCAGAACTTCTTTGTCCCATTCTTCTTGTTTGATCATGAGTGCTAACTAATTTCAAAGGAACATTTACTTCATAATGGTTACAGAAAATAAAATCCCAAGTTTCTGCCAGGATACAAAAAAAATAGTTAACAGTATGAAAATGAGTGCAGTCAATATAAAGACACTTCACCACTAGAAATAGACTTAATGGTTAGATCATGGCATTGCTAATTGACTTTCCTGTCTTTGAGAGCAGCCATAAGCAAACACCCAAAAATAACACCACAGCAATTAATGACAGGAGATACGCATACAGATATATGCACATATACACATAGATATATACACATATTTGATATATATTGTTAGATAAAGCTACAAAATGTGCCTAAAATAAACTGCATCAGTCTCAGGCACAGCATCCTTTTGCCCATGTTCCACATCAGTTTATGGGGAACAACGAGCTCCCATTTGCATAAAGCTGAAAAACAGTGAAAATGCTTGAATCAATTATTGAAGGGGGAAAAAAATAACAGCATTCCATAAAAGTACACATTTGAAGGTTCTAGTGGTTGATGTGTTTAAGCAAGCACTTTCATGTCACACAGTTGACTCCATTTACCAGCACATTCCATGAATGATATTCTTTTAAGATGCTTCAGTTACGTGGACTACATAATTTCTCCTTCAAAGAATAGCCACGAGGTGGGTTACTTTGTAAGAATCTGAAGAGCACTCTATACTAAAACAGTATAATAACTTCTAGAGGAGTTCAGCTTTTTTCTTAATACTACGGCAAAAGTGATTAACTACACCACCCTGCCTTACTGAACTCTGTAGAAAATACACTCTTGAACTTCCTGTAACAGCACCAAAACTCAGATTATTGAACCTCCAATGTCCCTCAGATTATTGAGCCTCCAATGTCACTATAAATCAGCTCTTCAAATGGCATGAAAGTTGGAGCTATCTCTTTCATAGTCTATCACAGGACATCCAAAGAGATGTATTTTCCATATATCATTTACTAACATTCTACCACATTTATATTACTGCATTAGTGATTTGTAGTTTCATTTTAAAATGGGAATAGGTGCTGTTGTTGAAACTGCCTAGCTGGCCATGGGACAGGAAGGGAAGTTGATTTAGCACACTTCAAGACCAAGGTCATTTACCGTTAGCAGGTGTTTATGTTAAATGAAGATCTGTGAAGTTGGCCTGCCAAAAAGCTGAAGGAGAGAGTCTTATGAAGATAAGACAACCCTGTTTTGGCTAAAACTGATGAAGCAAAGCTCACATAACAAGCACCCAACTTCAAAGCATCTCTGGAGGGACAGGGTGCCCAAAAGAAAACCTTTACCTAAATAACTGTAATTTTAAAGTTGACACCCCTCAATGTATCAGTAAGGGAACTCAAGTACATGCTAAACATATGACTATGTTACTCCACATTCCTCCCAAATCATGCTAAACACCACCTAGAAGGCAGGGCCAACCTGGGCTGGGGTATAAAGTCCATGAGAGGGACATCCTGTGGCACTGCCTCTAGCATTGGGGAGCATGTGTGCTGCTGACACTGGTGTCTGTTTGGATGCGTTCCTCTGATCTGTGCTAGATTGTGTGGTCCTGCTCTGGCAAGGGGAGTTGGACTTCTTGATCTCCTTGAGTCCCTTCCAACCACTAACAGGCTGTGATCTTGTGTCAAGGCCAAGGAGGTACAGTGCAGAATGGGCCAGCAGCAGCTGAGATAGGGCAGGGATGAGAGAGACAAGGAAAGGCAACAAGTCATGGTACTTCACTTCCACCCAAGACAGGGAAAGCTTTCTTGCTGACAATCTAAGCAGTGTATTGAATGCACACTTGCTGCATTTCTGTTAAAGTCATTGCAAAGGTCTGCATCTCTGACTGTGTCAGATGTTAGCCAGGGTTTATTAACCCTGAGATGATCTTGCAGTCATTTATCACAGCAATCCCAAATCCATTTCGTCTGTCACTTCAAAACAATTATACTATCTGAACGTTTTAGCTTTCTGAGCTGTGCCAAAGTCATTATCAAGGCACTGAAAAGTGGAGGCAAAAGTTAATTTTGCCAACTAGTTCCTGTACAGTCCTGAGCTCTGAGACAGGCAAACATTGGGGTCTTCTACCTTAATGTGACAGGTGCTAATGTACTTGTATGTTTAATGACTAACGACTTGCTTCCTGCAGAAGCACAGAAACTAGTAATAAACAAGGCACAACTGATTCCACAAAGAATAACTCCATGCAGCAGGGATGAAGAAAGTTCTAAGAACAAACAATGGTCAAATAATCAATACCTGACTTGACACATGTTCTTTAAGTATGACTGGGTTTTGTATCATTACAGACAGATGAGAAATCGAAGTAAAACAGCACAAGATATATCCAGAGTAATTCAAGGGATTTCAACAACAAGAAATATCTCCAGGAGTTTGGTACCATCTGCTCTCTTCAGTGTCAGATGAAAGCTCATTATTCCTCTTCAGCTGCAGACAAACTCCCCACCCCTTTATTAACTATTTTTCCTGACAAAATCCTGGGTATTATCTGAATTTTTAGAAATATTTGCCTTTGCTCTCTACCACAAATAGAAATAACAGATCTTTCAAATACACTACAGGCAATTACAAGAAGGTATCTATAGTCTCAAAGCAAAACTGTTAATACCCTACATACAGCACTCTACTAGAAAGCCTAGGCCTCAACAGTAGTAAGTTCTCCTTACTGCATAAATGTCCTGCCTACAAGTAAACGGATGACCAATGTATTTTGCATACATTTTATCATATTTCCCAAAAAAAAAATATTTTGCATACTGGCACAGCAGACAGAGATACCGCTCCTCCTCCCTGCCCTGTCAGAATTGCTTACTTCATCCACACAGATTCAAGGCATACCTGCAAAGTACTAGGTGAGGGGTGCTCACCTCTGCAGATAAATCCATACACCAAAGCCTGGTGCTCCACAACTTAAGGATTTTGCTGGAAGGACAGCAGTAAACAAAAATGCTGGGAAAGGTGGAAGTACCATGATACAGAAGACACCAGACAACACAGCAAGTGTTAGCAGCCAAAGTAATCCCATTAAAACCTAGACACTAACAGCTTCCCAGATACTCAAACAAGAATGCCAAGAGCAACCTTGAAATTAAATATAAACTTTCACACTCCAATTCAGGTACAAAATCAACCTACAACCAAGCAGAAAGAACAGGTCACACGTATGTAGCATTTGTGACAGTATACACCACACTACCAGAAACTTACATTGAAATGCAAACAGCACTGTCAAATCCCTGTGCTTTTCCCAGGTATTAGTAAAAGCAATATTGAAGTAAGAATGGTTCAATGTAATGCTTGAATCATGTAGTCAAAAATAACAGAGAGACTACAATTCCCTTAAAAAAAACAAAACAATGTATGTACACCTACTACTGGTCTGGAAGGCTGGTGTTTGGGAGGTTCATTTGTTTATTTCTACAATATCCTGGAAAAGAAACACTACTATGAATATTGAATCCCAGCATTCAATACATATTGTTACAGGTTCACTAAAGACAACTACAAATACCTGTAAAACTTGAATGTGCCCCAAATCTCTCCCTGTATGAAAAAATTTTAAAACATATGGGCAGTGACTGGCTGGGGTGCAACCCTGAGGAGAGGGACTTGAGGGTGCTGGTGAACGAGAAGTTCAACATGAGCCAGCAGTGGGCACTTGCAGCCTGGAGGGCAAACCAGAGCCTGGGCTGCATCAGGAGAAGTGTGGTGAGCAGGCAGAGGGAGGCGATTCACCCCCTCTACTGAGCTCTGCTGAGACCCCACCTGGAGTACTGCATCCAGTTCTGGAGCCCCCATTACAAGAGGGATGTGGAGATGGTGAAGCATGTACAGAGAAGGGCCACGAGGATGCTCAGAGGGCTGGAGCACTTCGCCTATGAAGACAGACTGAAAGAGTTGGGGCTGTTCAGCTTGAAGAGGAGGCTCCCAGGTGATGTTCTTGTTACCTTCCAGGATCTGAAGGGGACCTACAAAAAAGCTGGGGAGGGACTTTTTAGACTCTCAGGGAGCGACAGGACTAGGGGGAATGGAGCAAAGCTGGAGGGGGGGAGGTTCAGACTGGAGGTGAGGAAGTTATTCAGCATGAGAGTGGTGAGAGCCTGGAATGGGTTGCCCAGGGAGGTGGCTGAGGCCCCATGCCTGGAGGTGTTTAAGGCCAGGCTGGACGAGGCTGTGGGCAGCCTGCTCTAGGATAGGGTGTCCTTGGGCATGACAGGAGGGTTGGAACTAGATGATCCCTGTGGGCCCTTCCAACCCTGGCTGATTCTATATTGAAGTCTCATTTTAAAGTCACATAGTGACTATGTCATTAAAGCTAACCCCTTAAAAGTTTTTAAAACATTCAATTTTATAGGCATGTCCACAAAACTCCCGACAATTTAACAAAGTCAGAAATCCCATTTCCTATCTTACCACCGTGCTCTTTAACAACTGTCTTGCTGACAACCTAAATGCAAAATGTGGAATGAGAAGACATGTCTCCCATAGTGGCAACACTCAAAGGAGAAAAAAACAAAACACAAAACCAAAAACATTTGAAAGGATAGAAGACAGCACATCAGGTTGCAGTGCTGTTTCTTCCAGTGCTCACGTAACAGCATCAAAACTAAACATTAAAGCTAGTGGGATAAGACATTACCAAGGCACAGAACCTACCATGTGAAGTCAAATGAGAAACACGTTTGCTATTTCTGACAAAATTATTTTTTAAGTATTAAAACATTCCCAAGTTTGGTCTACAGAAATGTCAACCAGATTTGGCAGAACATTTTAAAGCAGTCTGTAAAAGCAAAACGTCTAAAGCAAAGCCTTCCCATATGGCCTAGGTTTAAATTCCAGATCTCTTTCAGGGAGTGACAGGACTAGGGGGAATGGATCAAAGCTGCAGATGGGTAGGTTCAGGCTGGACATGAGGAGGAAATTCTTCACCATGAGAGTGTAGAGATTCTAGAGTGGGTTGCCCCAGAAGGTGGTTGAGGCCCCATCCCTGAAGGTGTTTAAGGCTAGGCTAGATGGGGCTTTGGCCAGCCTGCTCTAGGGTAGGGTGTCCCTGCCCACGGCAGGGGGGGTGGAACTAGATGATTCTTGTGTTCCCTTCCAATCCTGACTGATTCTATGATTCTATGATCTCAAAAATCTAGATCATCTCCTTCCCTCCATATCATACTTCTGACAATGCTTATGCATCTCCTGCTCTACACTCACAAATACATGTGAAAAAGTAATGAAAGAAGGTACTAGTAGACAATTTATCATGATTTCTTTCTCATCTGGAATCTACTGATTTTGACCCGGTATACCATGAAGCCCTTCATTGATTCAAGTTGTCCTTAATAAATAAGCACAAAAAAGTCCCAAACAAACAAAATATACCCAAACCCATGTGCTACTACATGTGTTAAAGCAATTCTAGAAGACATTTCCATTTTGCAATTATGGCTTCAGGTAAGAATACTAGGCATCCACCAGTGTGCTAGTTTGAGCCTAGCTAGCATGTTTTGGTGAGAAGAACTAGATGACAGGCTGTAAAATGAAAACAATGGTGAGGTCTACTTCCCTCACAGTCTTGCTAGGATGTGTAAAGAAGAAAGGCAAAACGAAGATTACGGCACTTGCTTCTTCTCTTCGCTGGGGAGCTTTGCCTGCTGGGGAGAAGCTGAGGCTGCTGGCTGGACTCCATCTTGCTTTCTAACCTCACCCTCCTTTGCTTGGCTGCTTCACCTTGCTTTTTAACCCTCTTGGCTGAACCCCCATTCTTCCTTAGGACTGGGGTAAGGTTGAGAGGGGTAGGGGGAAGGTGAGGGGGTGGTTGAGAACCCCTCCTGGGGACTCAGGTTTCTGGGAGGGGAGTTGTGTCTGTATTACTTTTTTTACCTTGTCTATTTCTGTCTATAACTGTATGCACTGTAAATATCTGCTTTTTTAAGCAGATTTTTAAATGCAGGCATAAACATCACTTTTAATTTGGCTTGCTATAATCAAAACTTACAGTCAATCATGAATTGCTCAAACATTACAATAAAGTAGTCTTTCAATGGTATTACAATAAAAATAATTCAAAGGCTGTTGCAGAAAGCCAAAGCATTGACACCACACAAAATGTTGTTTGTTGCCTCATGAATATCTATGCCTGCCTGCAAAATCTCACAGGCATTTGAAACATGCCACCTGGGAAAACAGCCGCCATTCTTTCACTGTCACAGATCGCAGCAATGCCCTTGTCAGCTTCCATGGACACTGAAAGTCAGTAACTACAGCCAAAGAGAAGCTTTGATACACTGAGGTTAAGTTTATAATGAAACAGAAGAGACTTGCAGATGTGGTAGCATTCTTTACCCTACAAAGATCTATTGAGCCAAATAATCAGATTCCAAAAGTCAAACTGAATGGTATTCAGAGAATTTGCTGGTTAACGTTTACTCAGGTAAAGAGTCCAAAACTATTCAACTGCTATTCCCATGTCACTTGCACAATAAAAATCCATACACAACCCCAAACTAACCCATGTCCACTGCACTCAACACCAAGCTCAAAGATGAGCTCAATCTAAAAACACCAGTACCTTCTCTACTGGAAGCTCAATTGGAGCTCTCCCCACCCTTCCACTGATAAATATAATCTGAAATTTAGGCTCCAAATTTCTGGAATAGCCAATTTCTTCCACCTTGCACAAATCTCATGCTTTTGTCTCTAGTACATGAGCCAACAGTGTGCATGTGCAGCCCAGACAGCCAACTGTGTCCTGGGCTGCAGCAAGAGAAGTGTGGCCAGCAGGGCAAGAGGAGGTAATTCTCCCCCTTTACTCTGCTCTTGTCAGACTCCACCTGGAGTACTGTGTACAGTTCTGGAGCCCCCACCACAAGAGAGACATGGAACTGCTGGAGCGGGTCCAGAGGAGGGCCATGAAGATGAGCAGAGGGCTGGAGGAGCTCTGCTATGAGGACAGACTATAACAGCTGAGGCTCCTCAGTCTTCAGAAGAGAAGGATTCGAGGAGACCTTATAGTGGCCTTCCAGTATCTGAAGGTGGTCTACAGGAAGGCTGGGGAGGAACTATTTACAAGATCTTGTAATGACAGGACAAGGGGTAATGAGTTTAAACTAGTAGAGGGGAGATTCAGACTAGATGTTAGGAGGAAGTTCTTTACAGTGAGGGTGGTGAAACACTGGAATGGGTTGCCCAGGGAGACTGTGAGTGCTTCCTCCTTGGAGGTGTTCAAAGCCAGTTGGATGAGGCCTTGAGCAACTTGCTCTAGTGGAGGGTGTACCTGCCCATGGCGGGGGGGTGGAGCTGGATGATCCTTGAGGTCCCTTTCAACCTAGACCATTCGATAATTTGTTGATCCACTAGAAAACAAAAATCCACTTGGCTTTTAAAGCATTTGAGGTCCCTTTCAACCTAGACCATTCGATAATTTGTTGATCCACTAGAAAACAAAAATCCACTTGGCTTTTAAAGCATTTCCTCAAGACTCAAAATCTGCTCTGCAGTCTCTTGTGGTTACTAAAACATGTAATCTAAAATTAATAAATTTTCTAAACCTGTTTCAAAGTGACTAAAATGGACATTTGATTAGTACTGAACAGAGAAGAAAACCACACAAAACCCCAACACATTAGCTTGCAACTACTTGAACTTGCACTGCGTTACATTATACATACTAGTAGCTCCCAAGCCAGTACATACAATCATGAATAAAACTGCAAAATTAGAAATAAAATGGTCAACAGATACTATCTTCTCAAGGACAGTATTATTTTCCGCTTCCTTAAGTTTCAATTGAACAACTGTATCTATAAAGGAAAACCATTCCAGAAGCCTTGTATCTACTCACCTGCAATAAGTATGCCTTGCCAGAAAGCTTTTATTCTCTCAGCAAGGCACAAAACATTCTTTCTGATGCTGATTCTCAACCTCCCACAAATGCAGGGAAGTTCATTTATGGCCATGGACTTCATTCACGAGGATACAGAGCCATGCCAAATGATTCATGTTGACTTGGCCAACAACCAAATATTCTGTTTATTTAAAGCTGTGAATTTGTGTCCCCTTCCTCCCTCAATGAAACCCACTCATACAGTTCAATTTGTTGGGTTACTTTTTTTTATAGATACTTAAAACAAATTAACAACATGAGAGATAGAATCTATATTATTATTTGTACCCTACATAAGCATTAGTAGCAGGGAGTGAGTCAAGAAGACCTAACAGATTTGCTTTATCGACAGCAACTAAATAGTTTTTCCTCTTTCTACGCCACAAGAAAAATGAAATTCTTCATAGCAGCAACAGTCACATTTTAGTTTATCATTAAGCAAAACATGCTCTTGGCCTGTCTTGAAATTAAACAATTGTCTGCATTCCTGGCAAAAGATACTGCTTTTAACTACAGGGCTTGCGGCTGACAAGAATTACATTCCTACTAAAAAAGTCAAAATAGACTATGTTCTACAGTTGTGGCTGAAAGAAGACTGCCTTGGTTGGAAAAATTCAGCTGCTGCTTCCTTTCTGGTTATAACTTCAGAGCCAACACCCAACTTGTCTCCTCCTAAGAGCTCTAATCCAGAATCCTGTGGCAACTGTTGCTGCTGCACTCACCCTCACGCATGCACAGCGGTATAGTATTCCTAAATCCCATACACTCTCTACAGCAGTACTTGTCCAGTAGTATCAACTAGGAACATCTTCCCTTTCTCCTCTGATCAGCAAGTTTCTTGCTATGATCATTTAATGTAAGGCACTTGGCCTACTCACAGGCTTCTTCAAATGAGCCCAACTGTCTGAAGAGATACATTGAGCAATATAACTGTATCAATAAACATTCCTGTGATATTTAATGTTAAGGAGGCACTTTCCAGGATCAGAAACAGAATCAAGAGAAGCCAGCTAAACAAAGTACTAGCAGCTATCTCTAAATAATTCAACCCAGCCATTTCATAATATCACCATAACAGTCATTCACTACTTTCAACACTGGTCATTATAACCTACAAAAAGACACTCATCGCTATTCAGGCCTATTACAAAGTTCTGAAACTCTATTTTCCTTAGCTTCACCTTCTTACAAACATGCTATACTGAATTTCCTATGGCAGCCACCAAGGCCCTCAGCAACTCTTCAGCTAAGCCAACTCCACATTATTGGTAGTCGGAGATACATGGCAACTCACTTTTGCACTAGTCAAGGGCGGGTACAGGAAGCACTGGTATGAAGTTAAAAGCCCCGCAGCTCATGACACTAAGCAATAAAATACTGGGTCTGCTGCTATGGGGAAGTGGCAATACTCTTGTCAAAGACTGGTGTCATTTCTTCTGAAGGAGCTGTTGAGGTACAACTTTTGTCTAGAAAAAGAAGCCCTCAGTGCTTGACATTGACAAGTTATCTTACCATTTTCCTTTATTCCATTAGAAGACAGACTAGGCGAGGACATAAATTGCCTTAAATGCTTAGATCTACTTGCCATCTGCAAGAGATAAAAGTAGGGAACGAATTGCTTCGCTTTATCTTTCTCTGAACAACAGACAAGTCATCTGTCACAAGAACACCTAATGAGAAGATTCTTTGATAGCACTGACCATACAAGAAAACATACTGTCCACTTCACAGAGGCACATCAGCATGACTTCTGGTCATCCACATTTTTGACAGTTCTTAGAGGACAATATAAAAATTGCTTTTGGTAAGGTCTCTAACGTGGATTTCTGCTGAAATCACCTCAACTCACCCACCACACAAACAAAGCACCACACAGCAGCACTGTTAAGATTGAGTCAAACATGCCATCTCAGGTATAACACCAATGGTAAGCCACAGAGAAGAAGAGGCTCAGGGGTGACCTCACTGCTGTCTACAACTACCTGAAGGGAGGCTGTAGCCAGGTGGGGGATGGTCTCTTCTGCCAGGCAACCAACAACAGAACAAAGGGACACAGTCTCAAGTTGTGCCAGGGGAGGTCTAGGCTGGATGTCAGGACGAAGTTCTTGGCAGAGAGTGTGAATGGCATTGGAATGGGCTGCCCAGGGAGGTGGTGGAGTTGCTGTCCCTGAAGGCATTCAAGCATAGAGTGGCTGGGGCACTTATTGTCATGGTCTAGTTGACTGAACAGGGCTGGGTGCTAGGTTGGACTGGATCATCTTGGACTTCTCTTCCAACCTGGCTGATTCTATGATTCTAAGCCACTACCACGCAGACAGGAAGGATTTTGAAGGTTTGGTGAAAGTGGTTTTACATATAGTAGTTACCAAAATCTAGTTTGCAAAAGGTTAATTTTATACTTATATTTAATGAAACACATCAGTGTTAACCAGGAACAAATACCTTGTCTGAGCACGTCTAAGAAGCTGTAGCCATTTTTCACAGAGGTGTATCTTGCTACCATGTCTCTCTCACCTTTCTCCCTTACGATCAGATTGCTGCAATGCACTCAATAGATGGCGACATTTGAAATCAATTTAATAAATATTAAGTGACAAAGTATCACACACCCAGACTTCTGCCTTCCCCACTGGCAGTATGCAGTATTTTGGCAACAATCTCCATCTGATGAGAAGTGCCAAGAGGGTTCCTGGTATTCCACCTAAATAGAGAGGGTTTGATTTGTACAGCACTTCATAGGTTTGAGGACTTACCTTTTCTTGCCACACTGTAAAAGCTGTAATTAAAGCTGTAATTAGCATTTTTTTTCAATACACATAAAAGAACAACTATTTGCACAGTTTACTGAAGGAAGTTCTGATGGCAAAATTTAGGACTTTATATGGACTTGGGTCAAATAAAAACCTGAGAGCTGTTTTGCAAGACATTTAAACTTTCAATCAGCTTCTCGTCATAGATGTTTAACTCAAAGTTTTGTTTGTCTTTCAAGGCTTGTACTGGGCTGATGCTCAATGAATTCAGGAAGCAGCAAGTAACTCCAGCAGCCATACAGCTACAGGAGGCAGCCACTTTAGCACTTCCCACACTAGCTACGGGTGACTAAAAATCCTCAGAGTAAAGTTACTGTTTCTTTTTAAACAAAAAAGGACAGAACTGCAGAAAAACGTTCAAGTCTATAGAAACTTCTGGAAAATCAGAAGTAACAGACTTTCCAATTTAAAATGGGCCTCATCAAGTCATTCAAAGCAAAAAGACTTTGACAGCTTGAACCAAGAAGCTGAAAGCATTCTCTAACCACCCCACATATCACTAGCTCACATGTTTAAGTAACTAAAGGGTTTAACATGAATTCATTTCAGGAAATGCTATAAGTGATCACAGCACAAAGGTTTAAGTTGTAGGCTTTCCGCAGACACAGACACGCTATAGGGCATTCAGGATCTTCTTCACATCACTCAGCCATCCAGCTCAAGAAAGAACATGGGGTGAGAAAACAGCAACAGACAACATTCCACATCACTGTGAAGATACAGGGAGTAGACTGGACAATAGTGGAAAAGTCCTTTATGTTCTATTTAAAATAGTGCTTTAAGATATACCAACATTATAGAACTCTTGGGGCAGTAGAGGCAAACTCGTCAGCCTGTGGGGTATTTTACCACAATACATGTCAAAGAACTAATTCTTACCTCTCAAGAAAAAGATCAAAGTAGATAACCACCACCAGTTTGTGATACCTACAAGGCCCTATCAAGTATTACAACAACTTCCAAAGCCAGGACACATGCAGGCATGGAACATACTCCATATGCCATATGGGTTTCCACAGCTGTGCAAACAGATGAACAAGATGGTTTAAACAGTGCTAAGGATTAAAAGAAGGTGAATCAAGTGATAATAGACTAGGGTAGCATCTCCAGGAAGCAGCAAAGGGAAGAAGAAATGATCAGAATAGTGACAGAATGAGAAGAAAAGGTTCAGAATAAATCCCAACCTAAATGAAAAACGCAACACACACACCAGCCACAGAAATAAGATGAGGGGGACAGACCAAACAAATTGCCATCTGACAGGTTCCATTGGTAGGCTTCACATTTGTTACTACAACTGAACAAAAACAGTTTGGCAGCATCAGAATTAAGTACAGCAGAGAACTGTTTTATTCCTTTCAGACTGTGAGGCACGATTTTGGGGCAGTACAGCATGAGACACTTTCCACTGCAGTGCATGTGGTCACTAGCTGACCCTGACAGTGAAATTGTTTCAAGTTTAGGCATGAGGAGAGCAGTTCACCCAGTGGCAGTCGGAAAGCTGGACAGGGCTAGTATCAGCGACTGCCAGACATAAAACACTCAGCAGGCTTCTGGAAGGGAGTGATCTTCCTCTCTCCAGCAAGGAGAGCAGGATGGGCGGCTTTTAGTTTCAGAAACCAATTAGGCAGAAACTGCTATCAAAGCAATAGAGAGAGGGCCCTACCCTAATAGGGTTGAGAAACAGGAGGTGGCATTATCTCAACATCGCAATCCTTTTGCCAGTTTCAACAGCCCCACTCATTTCTTCTTGTTGAAGTTGCCCAGGGTACTCTTTTCCAACATTCTTCCTACACACTTACTTGGACATCAAAGCATTAAACTGTCAACCAGACATCACATGCTACCTAAAAAGCAGTCCTTTCTGTGTCATGGCTTGTGGAATGGCTACTAACAGAGCAACAAACTCCCAAACTTTATTCCCACATGAATCAATTTTTAAAGAGCCATTACAAGAGATATATCACACTCAAATGCCAGCAGTAGCACCATCTGTGAACAGTACACAGCAATCCGGGTTTACCAAGCTATTGTGCTTTTGGGAGAGTCTACAGTACCAAAAACAACCCAGGAAAATCTAAGAAGAAAATAAAAACTTCAACAAAAAAGCAAGTTTGGCACCACTATAACATTTTCCAGAGAGTCTACCATGAATTAATACAAGTTTGTCCTTTAGCTTTTGCAACCAAGAGCATGCATACATCAGAATTAGCTAAAGAAAAAAAAAGTCTTCACCCTGCCAATTAACAAATTCTGCATAACCAATTATAGAGCCATGACACTTGCACATAGAGCAAAGAACTCTTCATGGCAAGCACTACCCATGACATTATTTACTGTGGACCAACAAGATAACTGGCTACAGTTACTGTAAGTCCTGCTGTCTACAATGACTTGGTATTACTTGAAATGCTTATTTTCCAGAAGCTCAGGAAAGGAAAATTTAAAAAAAAAAAAAAAAAAATCAATTCTACAGTCATTAGATGAAAATTCTGAAACTGCAAACTTTGAGAATTCTATTTCTATATAGATCTTTTGGTTGCATTGCATGCTAAAGGATCATTTTTGTCCCATGTGGGAAAGAACGTACATCTGGAAACAATACAAGAACTAGGTGAAGAACAAAAGAACACTTCAAGATCATACCTTTTCTCTTACACCATCAACAGCAGGTTTATAGAATCAGCAAGTGAAAACTGGAAGCTCAGCTCCCTCCTATTGAGGGACAGGCTCAACACAAGCAGCAGGGAAAGCCTATAAACCAAGCAACACAGACCTACACGAAGAATAACCTACCTGAGAATTACTTCAACATAGAAACCCATACAGTGAAGTGGAAAGAAGGGTGGATTAATTTCAAACCCACCAAAATACAGAAAACCAAAATAAGATATTGGAAAGTACCCTTAATGCTGGCATGGCTTGAAAGAGGTAAGCCCACAGGGTTCCCACTCAGAAACGTTAAAACCCTTGTAACATCTATTACAGAGCAATGAGAGCAGCATGCACAAGAACCCATCTTTTCCAACAGCCAGAAGCTGGTAATCACCCATCCTTCTGCTCAAGGCTCAGGTTTTCTTATCAACTTCAGAGAACAAAGTCTCATAAATTAAGTCTAATAAATTACACAGAGATGAAAAGTCATTGCTCACACTTTCTCCCCATCTACCTTGGAGAGAAGGACAATCACCATATTTTTCTTGCACTGCTCCCGCCAGGTAAAACAATGATCAGTGAGCCCTCCTCAACTATTCTATCATCCCTTTCTCATTGCTTAGATCCATTCTTCCTAGATAACTGCTGCAGTGCTCAGTCAGGAGCAGCAATAGCTGCAGAGACACCAGAGCAAGAGTGACTTCATCGTTTAATTTCACTGCTACTCTGAGCTTACCAAAAAAAAAAAAAAAAACCTGAAAGGCGGATATCAAGCAAGCCAGGTTTTGCTCCCTGATGACTCGGAAAAGACCTGCACCAAGACAGAAGTACTAGAGATATCCCAAAGACTCAGAAGACACAAATCCATCAATTTTCACCTTCCTCTTAATGAGTCTTGTACCGCAGCTTTCTTTCAAAAGAGCTCAGAATGTAAGTAACTATTAGTTCATAAAAATATAGGAAAATGAAAGAGCAGTGCAAACTTGTGTGTCACCACACAAGTGTTTTTTGAGGCTTCTTTTCCCTAATACTCAACGTGGTAATAGATAACTTGCTATATCACACCATAAGACCCTATCAAAACTGAGAACCAGAAAAATACAGAGCTTTAGGGCATTTAGGGTTTTTTTTCCTTGCAAAGCAAAAGAAGTAGTAAACTTCATGGACTTCCATACGTAGATGGATCATCTGAAAATATAATCTGCATTTCCCAGAGAATCTTGTTATGCAGTTCTTTTGCTTTGTTCTGACATTTCTTTTCCAGACAGCAGAAGGACCAGGAGCACATGACTAGAGCGACTGTGGGGGTTATCACAAGTGTGTGTGCTTTATGCTACGGCCTTTGTTTCTCCCTCAGCATTATACACTTGGGATTGAATCATATTTGCAAACTTGTTAGTCTGCATCAGTTAGCACCCTCTTCACAGGCAAGCATCTGTCTAGTCTTTGACCTCAAATAAATGGGAAAGAAGCAATGACCTTTCAAGAATCAAGCTGTAGAGCTTTAGTAAAGACAGATTTAGTTGCTGAGAATGGTAGGTCTAGGTCTCAGTTCAGAGAGCCACCTGCAGAAACACTGATCACAAGGCCCACTTCCTGTTCCCCGTGCACATAAAGTAAATCAATACATTAAAATGGAGTCACCCAGTTTATTTTCTCCACACAAATCAAGAACAATAAATGCTAATGCTGAACCTGATCAAACATACATTCTTCTGCTGCCAATACCGGTTAACTGCACCCGTATTTTGTGAAGTGCTGCAGGCACGGTGATCATGCAGATACAAGGTAAGACTACAGACCCCGAGCCAAATGCTCTCTTCAAGGTTTCAACCGCAGTGGAAGACATTTCGGTGCAGAAAAAAAAGCCGTCAGAATTTCTCATCTATCACAAAGCTCACCATCATACAACACTTTGGCACAAAATACATAAATATGTATGTGCACACATGCACATGCAGTGCCATGTCAGGTGTGGCTGTACCCAAATATCGAATAGATCAATCGAATGGTAACGTATATCAAACATTCCTGGTCCCATAAAGATGCCACCCCGCATTTCCATCTCTGAAAACTACGCTATTAATACCAGTCTAGAAGAACAATTAAGTTGGTAACATGAACGTATTTAAATCACGAGTTTGAAAAAAACTATTAAAAATATATAGACAATATTTAGCGACTGAGAACAGGGCTTTTTTTTTTCCTCCAATTGCATAGTACGTCTGTTCAGATTTAATACATATTTTTAATTGACATAAAATCAGCTAATCCCACAAGCTAGAATTACGAGGGATGGACACATATGAAAGCACAATTTTCACCATGCCTGTGCAGAATAAAACGCAGGCCTCATTCTCTAAAATATTCCTCTGATCAGAAAATTGGAAAAGGCATGCCAAGCCTGAAATAACTCCTCCAGGGATTCATACGGTAATTTTAAAAAAGGAAAAATAAAAAAGAAAGAAAGAAAGAAAAAAAACACAACTACTTTCTTATTCTTCTACTGAGCATTTTACCACAGCCTGGTGGATATTAGAGACACCTTTTGTAAGCTCCCCTCCCCCACCACCCTTTTTTTTTTTTTCCTCTTTAATGGGCTGGACTAAAAGGTGCTCACACCCGATCTACGGGTGCACGGAAAAATCTTCCGAGGTCTCCCTCCTTGAGAGCCAGGAGTGCTTAAAAACACATAATGAACGTGAATGTCACGGTTCGTATCCGTGTGCCCGCAAATCGTTTCCTCCTTTCAGGGAGGAAAATAAAAAGGAAATACAGCCTATGGAGTGCCCAACCCGTATCACAAAGGGGGTGGGTGTGTGTGAGGGGGTGCTTTTTAGTTAGCCAGAAGCCGTTTAAAACGCTGGCAGCGATCAGAGGCAAAACAGGAGGACAAACAAACGGGTGTTTTTTGTCCAACAGGCCTCAAANAGGGGTAAAAACCCCAGTAACGCCAGACAGACACCCACCCCCCGACCCCGCGCAGGGCGGTTGGATACTCACGGCTAACTTTCATGCTGCCGAAGGCCGAGGGCTGCTGCACCGGCTTGCAGCTCTCCGCGAAGGAGGTGGTCCTCGGCCGCCCGGACATGGTCTCTTGCTCCTGCTCTTCCCCGATCACCTCGGTCTTCCTGCCTTCCCCCTCCGCCTCGCCCCGGCGGGCCCGCCTGTCGCTCCCTCGCTCGCTCAGCTGGAGGAGACGGGCGGGACGCGCTACATGAAACGCTGAGTCCCCCCCTTCCCCCCCCACCCCCCTCGGGGAAGCCCCCTCCCCTCGCGGTCTCTCGCTCTCTTTGCCCGGTTTCTTCTTCGCCCTCCTCCTCACGCCGCCCGTTTCTCACAAAACCATCCTTTCCGGCAGCGCCGGTGGGTCCGAGAGCCGCCTCCACCCAGTCCGCAGCCCCCCCCCCGGCGCCGCTCCCGCTCCTGCTGCCGGCCGCGAGCGAGGGGGGTTGGCTAGGCCTCACTGCCCCCACCCTGGGCGCCAGTCACATGGGGCGGAGGCTCACGGCCCGGCTTCTCTGCTCCCTTCGATGGGTTTCTCTTTCTCTCCTTTTTTCCCCTCTCCTTTCTTCTTTTTCTTCCTCCTCTTTCTTTCTCCTCCCTCCTCCTTCCCCCTCTCCTCTGAGGGAGGCGGCAGGGAATAGGACTATTTTTCTTTCCCCGGGCGGAGTGATCTCAGGGCTCCCGGATCCACCGACAGGAGGTGATGCGGCTCTCGCAAGGGGATCCGGCAGGTGCGGTGTGATCCGCGGCGGGCGGAGTGGGGGTAAAACGGCCTGGGTGGCCTCGCTCGCTCGCTAGCTAAGGCAGATTCTCAGTACGGCGCTGAGGCGGCGTCTTCGGCGCGGCTCCTCATTGCGCCCACAGGGGCAGCTGCTGGCGGCTTAGGCTGGGGACGCTGCACTGCGGGTGGCGATCAGCGGCGCAGGCCATGACGGCGGTGGCGGCGGTTCCCCAGCTCCTCCTCAGCCGGCTTCAGAGCGCTGGCCGCGGCGGCTGTTACTGCTGTTGCTCTGGAGGTTCAAGGCACATGGAACTCGCCCGCCTGGCTGAAACCGCCTGCCGCTCCCTCCCGGCGCCGGCTGCTTCCTGCCGGACCCCCTCCCCGTTTCTACCGAAGAGTCCCTTTGTCCCCGCTGCTGCCTCCACTGCGTGCCGCGCTCCTGCTGCTGTGCTCCGTGTGTGCGCCAACACCGCGCAGCCGCCTATGCCCGTCGCCGCCCTACGCTGCGAAATGGCCCTAAGCACCTTCTGTGAATACTCAACCGAAGAGCCTAACGCACTCGATAGCCCCAGGCCGAGGCCCTTACGGAAATACCCGAGCTTCCTCGGGACCAATCCCGAGGTCGTTGCGGAAATGACTCTAACAGTCCGTAACCAATCACGAAGCTATCATGGGCGCAGCCGAGTCTCCCCGAAGAGAAACAGAGTCCCAATCGGAAAAGGCTGCCACCGCCCTAGCAGCGCGGTAGGGGAGCCAATAGGAAGGAGGCTCTTCTTCCGGTTATTGCTGAGTCGACCCGAAGAAAGCCGAAGCAGGAGAGCCAATCAAGGAGCGCGCCGCCTTCTGTCACACAGCCCTGGGATGGTTTCAAGCCGCAGCCCGAGGCAGAGAAGGGACGCAGGTTGGCGATTGGCTTCCCCGGCGGAGCGCAGCGATTGGCTCGCGGAGATGAGGCGGCCTGAGAACGCAACCCAGCTCTCTGTCACAGACCAATCCGCAAGGCCACAGACAGCGCCCGTTCCCGTTGGGGTACGGCAGCTCACCTTTATGACCTCACTGCGCGCAGGGTGGAGGCGGGGTGCGCATGCTTGCTGCGGAGCGAAGGGAGGGCATGAGGGGTTACCTCTCTGGGCCCTCGGCATCGCTTTTGTAGCTTGAGAGGAGGCAGCAACTGCCTCTCGGGCCCCGCCAGCCCTCCAGGGGCGGCTCCAAGCCCTGTGCCTCCGGGAACGCGCTGCCTGGCCCTTGGCCATGGGGTGAGGTCGCTTGGTGTTGCTCGGTGAAAGGAAGCCCCAACGTAATGGGGTTCGTGTCTGAAAGATCAGGTTCTGTGGGCCTGCCCTCAATCCTTCCTCGAGTCGTGGAAGACCGTAAGTTTGAACCAGACGTTGCTAGCACGACACAGTGCTGTCATTTTATAGGCCAGTGGAAGAAGTCAGTGGTTGTGGAACAGGGATTGCAATGTGAAAAGATAAGAGGAATAGTGTGCTTGACGGTACAGAGGGGGCACCATGAAGTGATGGCCAGCCCGTTTCGCACAAGCTGGGTGCATGACTTGGAACATCATTGTTCCACCTGTATGCAGCACTGGTCAGGCCACACCTTGAGTACTGGGATCAGTTTTGAGGCTGTCACTACAAGAAAGATTCAGATGATGGAGTGCATCCAGAGGAGATCAGTGAAGCTGGTGAAGAGTCTGGAGAACAGGTCTTGTGAAGAGCAGCTGAGGGAACTAAGGCTGTTTAGCCTGGAGAAAAGCTGGATGGCAATGTTCTTGCTCTCTACAACTCCCTTGAAGGAGGTTGTAGCGAGGTAGGGGTTCATGTCTTCTCCCTAGTGACAAGTGATAGGATGAGAGGAAATGGACTGAAGTTATGCCAAAGGAAGTTTAGATTGGGCAGAAGTAAAAATCTCTTCACCAAGAAAGTCTTCAAGCATTGGAACAGGCTGCCCAGGGAGGTGGTGGAGTCACCATTCCTGGAGGTGTTCAGAAGACACAGAAATATGGTTCTGAGGGACATGTTTCGGCACCAGACTTGGTAGAGTTAGATTATGGTTGGACTCAATGATCTTAAAGGTCTTTTCCAACGAAAACAATTCTGATGGGGAAATAAGATCAAGACTCTGAGAAAGTTCTTCCAATTCAGCTGTTACCAGCAAGACAGGAAACAGTTTGCATTAGAGGCACTGAACTGTCCCTCCCTCATATCCAGCTCTCAGTGCCACCATGAATGGACTGAGCTTAAGCCTGGGCTGGTGTACCAAGCACCATTCTGGAAGAGTCTGTACTTCAGGGCTCTGAAGCATCCCTGAGGATGTTGGTTCCCAGCCCTGACAAAGCAGGCACTGGAATACTTCTCCCTGCTCTGACCTCAGTAAAATTGCTTGGCAGACCCCAGCAAAAATTGAGCACTGTTTGTTTATGCCATTAAAATAAAAATGTTCTTGCCAGAATAATTTATACCACAAAAAGAAAATAACTTGGACTAGCAGAAGCACTTTTTGCCAGTGTTAGAATCTAACTAAGAGCTGATGTTTTTTTCTTTTCAAGACATCAAAATACTGCCAGATTTACTTATTTTTTCTTTTTATTTCCAGTCCTGTTCTGAACATCATTGCTATGTGAGCAAAGAAAGACATGGCCAATGGCAGTTGAAACATATCCTTTACAAGAGCTCTCTTCCAAAGCAGAACATAAGCTCAGTCTCTCAAAATGGTCCCATTCAGCAATTTGCTTGCCCCAGGGTGCTTGGTTAGCTGGAAACTTTTATCCTGTCTTATAAATGATTAATGGGTTTACCTACTACAAAGAACTTGGGATTGTTTAAGGTTTGATTCTTCATGCAATACCTGTGCAGCTCTGTATGGCTGGAAAGCTGACAGTTGAGAGTGGTGTGCCCTCGGAAGGACTAAAAGAGGCAGTGTTGGAGTGGAAGTGTAACTACCCCAAAGCTCCCTACTGTACTCATCACTTCAGCCCTACTCTGAGACACCACTGTACTGAACATTGCTGAGACAGTCCCAATAAGCCACCAACCATGCAAATGGCATTTTCATAGAATCACAGAATCAAGCAGGTTAGAAGAGACCTCCAAGGTCATCCAGTCCAACCTAGCACCCAGCCCTGTCCAATCAACTAGACCATGGCACTAAGTGCCTCAGACAGGCTTTGCTTCAACACCTCCAGGGATGGTGACTCCACCACCTCCTTGGGCAGCCCATTCCAATGCCAGTCACTCTCTCTGCCAACAGCTTCCTCCTAACATCCAGCCTAGACCTCCTCCAGCACAACTTGAGAATGTGTCCCCTTGTTCTCTTTCTGGTTGCCTGGCAGAAGAGAGCAACCCCCACCTGACTACAACCTCCTTTCAGGTAGTTGTTGACATCAATGAGATCACCCTTGAGCTTCCTCTTCTCCAGGCTAAACACCCTCAGCTCCCTCAGCCTCTTCTCATAGGGTTTGTGTTCCAGGCCTTTCACCAGCTTTGTCGCCCTTCAATGCATCTTCTTCTCTACCAGGAAACCACATAAGTTTACTTAAAAGATGATGATTATGGAACTGGAGGGGCACGAAACTAGGAAGCATGTTTCTGTCTTCCCAAGATCCTTTCCTTAGCTAGTGTTACACTCAGAAACCCCCTAAGCACACGATGAAGGCAGCTTTCACCCTCCATTTCAATAATGGCTTGGCAATTCATTTGAGTGAGCCATGAGCAAGCTAGTTACTTTTTTAGACTGAAAGAGTCTCTTTTTGACAATATTGCAAAGTTGGTATTTATTTTCGGCCCCTTGGTTGATGAAATGACCTCCCTGTCAAATCTGCAAATATAAATAGAATTGATGTTTTAATGATCAGTTTTCACAAGTAAGCACAATCCAGTGTCTCAGCCATGAGCATTGTTCCAAATCTGGATGCCAGGGGCAGTTTTACAGCTGCTGCATTTCTGCAACATCGAAGTTCCCAGAGAGGCTGCCTGAAAATACCAAGTGTCTGATAGAAATTACTGAAATGTTATCTCTCTCAGATGCCATAAGGTAGCAGTGAGTTGGAAATTTGACAGTATGGGTAGAACAAAGCTTTAAGAAGCTCAGTAGAAGAGGAAGGAAGGCTTTTTGCGTTTGGTCTGTTTACATTTCAAGTATTACCATACACTTCAAATCCAGTCATCTTAATCAGACACTGAGTGGGTCCATTACAACATGCACCAGTGGACATGTTCCTGCACAAGGAACTCCTGCCTGTTCTTACTCCATTGCTTCCTTTTGGAATATCAGCAGGAAGATTTTCTGTTTGCTTACCTTGCAGCTCTTGCTAGGTCACTCCACCAGAAGCTGGGTGCTAGGTTGGACTGGATGATCTTGGAGGTCTCTTCCAACCTGGTTGATTCTATGATTCTATGGTACGATTCTAAGCCACAGTGAAAGGGCTACCTCTGCTCTCCTGGTGAGGGTGCAATTATTCAAGGCTGTTTTCAGCTAATGAAATCAAACCTCAGTTTGCACTTAGTGAATCAAAATTATATTAATGGATGTACCGGTCTTGCATCTAATTCCCTAATATTGCCAAGAGATTATCCACCGAACAATTTAGTGGGATATCGTAATGGCGAGTTGTGCTAGTTTGAAGCTATCTAGAATGTTTTGGTGAGAAAAATTAGATTACAGGCTGCAAAAAGGAAACAATGGTGATGTCTGCTGCACTCAAAGGCTTGCTGAGGTGTATAAGAACAAGAACCCAAACAGAGTTAATGGAGTCACTCTCTGGGCTTTGTGGGCTGCACTTCTCTCTCTAACCTAACCAGCTGTCTCTGTGAGTAATCCATCTGCTCCCTAACCCCCCTGGCCAACCCTCCAAACTTTCCTTGAATATAAAGCAACGTCTTGGGTAAGGTAGAGGGGAAGGTGGAAGGGTGGTTGAGGGCCCCTTCTGGGGACTCAGGTTTCTGGGAAGGCTGTTGTGTTTCTCTGTTACCTTTTACCTTGTATGTTTCTGTATATAACTGTACATACTGTAAATACCTGCTTCTATGTTGTGCTAAGCTGAAATATAAAGCTCCATTCAATTTCCAGAGCTGCTGAGTCTAGTCTGGGTGATTTTACAAAGTGTGAGGGGGTGGGTAACACCCAAACCATCACACGTGTCTCTTGTTCGATTGGTGTGGGCAGACTCAATGGTCACAGTTGAACTTTAACTTCTATTTTTCCAGTGGAAAAAACAGATCCTAACAGTAACACATCTACTGGCTGCCCAGGTGTTAATGATTAGACAATAAATCCTGAAAAGTGGTTTTCATTTGTGTCCCAGAGCAAAATCCAAGGGAAGCTATGTTTAGAATGTACTGGTTGCATTTATTTTTTCTGAGCAGGACAGAAGTTTTTAATCCCGAGAATGCAACATTTTGCAATGATTTCCTGTCACAGAATATGTCATCACCAAGAATTGCTTCAGAGAGCAGCTAGTGTTCTGCTGATCTGAACGTGCGTGGGTGAACCTAAGGTCTCACAGGACTCCAGGTAAACTTGGCAAAACCCCGAGAGCCAAGTGGCCTGAACAGTTCAATGTAACAGGACCTACAGATGACTCCCATTTCCCAATTTTACGGCACAGTTGAACAAGCAGAGACACCAAACATAGGTTCATGGCAGCATTGCAACACACAAAAAACATCAGTGACTCACTGAACAGGCAAAAGCATTCTTCTCTGGAAGCCCTCCCTGCCGATGGGCTGCACAGGTTTTGGCTTGGCCTTATCCACTGTTGTTTGAAAGAGGCAGCAGCTTTCCCACTGTGCTGGGAGAACATCTTGTTCATTTGGACCGTTTCCCTTGCTCCAGCATTTGTCTGACCACACCTTCTTCCTAAGTAACTCTGGAAAACCACAGTGTCCCAAGCCAAAACAGCTCTGTCACTCTAACAAGCCTTTGACAAGTCTTCCAGGCATTTGTTTTCTGGAAAGCAAAACCCCTTTTCCTCAGGAGTTTGAAAGGGTTGAGATCTAGAAAGTAATGGGCCTCTTCTGTGTGTATCGTGTCCCACGCATTAAATTCAGCCAGGCATCTCAAGACTGACATCAGTTTCTTTTCTAGTTGTATTTTCCCATGCTGTCAGCAGGTCTGTCTGTTTTCATGAAGGGGATACCAAGGAGCTGATGGGTTGGTCTTACAGTAGGAGGTTAAAATTACCCCATTACCTGGACTTTCCAGTGTCTCTATCAGTATTGATGGAAGGGCCAATGAATGTCTCATGCTTACTATTTCTTTGCCTCCCCAGTTAACAGGCTATTGAGGAGACTTTCAAAATAAAGAGTGTTAAAGCCATCCTGATCCTTGAGGCCTTCAGTACATCCGAGAAGATCTTGTAGGGCTAGCAAGCCTTCAGACTTGGGATTAGGACTACTCTTTATCCAGGTAGGCATATGGTAGAGGCATGGGCGAAGACTCAGGCTGTGTTTCCAAGCTGTCACAGTGATCTAGAAGTTGCATAGGGAGCCAAGCACAACAACCAACAAAGGAGATTTTTCTCCACTTCCTCTTGCAGACAGCTGGGGGATGTTGCACCAGGGTGATGAGATTTACTGACCCTTCTCACAAATGCAGGAAGAGGACTTGCTAGTTCCTACTGAAATAGTTTTTGGAAAGAAAATGTTGTGCACAGTGCAAGGTGCCAAAAGGGGAGAAAAGGCAGTTGGGAATAGACGTCTACATCACCAAAGAAGCAAAGAAAGCAGCAATGTGCCTGCTTGGGATGCTGTCTTCACTGCAATGGCTCCCTGTAGACTGAGGTTTCCATCCTTGTCTGCAATGAAATGCTCAAATAGCTCTTGCTGAAACTGCTGCTTTTTCACTCTGGCTGAAAATGACTCCATGGGTGTGGGTCTTCCCAGAACAGCCTGCTCTCTTGGGCAGAAAAGGGATGATAGTGCTTGGTGGGTGATAGCCATTCTTGATATCCACAAGACAAGCTGTGAGGAGTGTTGTGCTACTTTGCAGCTAGCTGGGATATTTTAGTGAGAGGGATTAGATTATAGGCTGTGAAAAGGAAACAATGGTGATGTCTACTGCACTCAAAGAACATAAATATAGATAACAGATTTGCTCTTGGGCTCTGGCTGCATGCACTCCTCTCAGGTTAGAACATGCTGTCTGTGTAACTAATCCTTCTGCTCCTAACCCCCCTGGCCGACCCTCCAAACTCACCTTGAATGAAAGGCAAAGTCTGGGATAAGGTAGAGGGATGGAAAGGAGGTGGAAGGATGGTTGGGAGCCCCGTCTGGGTACTCTGGTTTCTGAGAGGGCTGTTGTGTTTGTGTATTGCTTTTTAACTTGTATATCTCTGTATATAGAATNGACAGCAATGAGGTCACCCCTGAGCCTCCTCTTCTCCAGGCTGCACACCCCCAGCTCCCTCAGCCTCTCCTCACAGGGCTGTGTTCCAGGCCTCTCACCAGCTTCGTCACCCTTCTCTGGACACGTTCCAGTATCTCAACATCTCTCTTGAATTGAGGAGCCCAGAACTGGACACAGGACTCAAGGTATGGCCTGACCAGTGTTGAGTACAGGGGCAGAATAACCTCCTTTGTCCTGGCCACACAGTTCCTGATCCAGGCCAGGATGCCATTGGCTCTCTTGGCCACCTGGGCACACTGCTGGCTCAGGTTCAGCTACTATCTACCATCATCCCCAGGTCCCTTTCTTCCTAGCTTCTCTCTAGCCACTCTGTCCTCAGCCTGTAGCGCTGCCTGAGGTTGTTGTGGCCGAAGTATAGAACCCCACATTCTAAAAATTCTAGATTTACTTGTAAATTTAATTCTAAAGCCTTTTTACAAGGGAAGATTCAGGATCAGGCAGCAAGCTCTAACTGGAGGCAAGAAACCAGTAGCATGAAAGCACCAAAAAGCCTTAGAAATCAATGGAAACAATTACTTTCCTTAAAAATAAATAAAGAAAGAACTCTTTTCCAGAATCTCATTTCCTCCTGAACACTTTGTGACCGGGCTTGTTACAAGCAACATATTCCCCGCCCACCCCCTCCTTGTTTATTTTGTGTATTTAACAGCACTGAGCATCGAGTCCATTGTTTTGCTACTGGTGAGCAAAGCTTATCTCCCCATCTCACCCAGCTCACCTGCTGTTCTGCAAGATTTGGATGACCACTCCTCTCAGGCTCTGTTAGAGGTCACAAGCCGACAGCCAGAGCAAAGCAGAACTCAACAGGCAGCCATGAGTACACATGCAAGGACATAGAAAGGAAAAGGGGGACC
This sequence comes from Tricholaema leucomelas, assembly GCA_013400475.1. NCBI lineage: Eukaryota > Metazoa > Chordata > Aves > Piciformes > Lybiidae > Tricholaema lacrymosa > Tricholaema leucomelas. Next base: position 6,198 of record WAAF01005166.1, on the reverse strand, counting down.
TTAAGCAAGGTTAGTGTGATTGGAGCAGCAGTCATTCCAAATGGCCCCTAAGAAAAGAGCCTACAAGCAGAAAATGCTTGGCCTTAACAATGCCTTTTTCATAAAGGAGTCATTTCAGGACATCTGTCTTTAGGGAAGTACTACATTTATTTATTTTTAATTGGACTGGATTTAAGCCATAGCATGCTGATGATGCCATTCAGAGTTCAAAAGGATATTCTCTTTGCTTCATAGCCCAGGAGCAAGGGGACAATGAAATTAATGGGAAAGGTGGCCCTTTAAAAAGCAGTAGAAGGAAGTGTTTTTAAATTAAGCAGTTACTGCAGATGCTGAGTACTTAAAGTAGAATTCTTTTCTAATTGTTGGAAGGTGAGAGTCTTCTCCAGATGATTCTCAAGTGAGTTTGCTCTTACATTTCACCTAGAGGAGCCCTTCTTTTCTCCACACCTATGGAAGGACCCTAGAAAGACCTGCCTAGTAACTGGATTCTGAGGTAAGAAGCCTCCCACTAGGTGACAGGAAGACAGTTATATTTCTGACTGGAGTCTGAAAAGTCACTGCTGCAGGATATCACTGATTGAAAGTACCTGGACAACTCTGACGACTGAAGCAGCCAGTACTAAAACTCCTCTTTTTTTAGTAAGCAGTATGAAACTTACTGTCTGGATTCAAATCAGTAGGTGTAGAAATAGGAAGTTTTATAAAACACTCTCAAACACCTTGCCCTAACCACAATCAGGGATATGATACTGAACTACTGATGCTGAACTGTTTAATAATCAAAGATCATCTCCTTGAAAGTAGATTGGTTTGTCCTGACAAGAAGAAAATCAAAGCTGGCAAGAGGCATGTGTGGATGAACAAAGAGCTCCTCACTAAACTGACCTCAAAAATAAACGTACAAAAGGTTGAAGTAGGGGTAGGTGACCTAGGAGGAAGTCTTGCTGGTGAGAGTGTCCCTTCAGCAATCTGAGTTTTTTGTGTAAGGGCCCAAAAGTCCATGAGGGTGATGGCCACTCAAGGCCACTCTTTGAAAGATCATGGTGATCAGGAGAGGTTCCTGAGGCCTGGAAGAAAGCAAATGTCACTTCTGTCTTCAAAAAAGACAAGAAGAATGATCTGAAAGACTGCTGTCTGGTCAGCTTCACCTCAATCTCTGCAGAAACAGTGGAGCAAGAACTCACAGAAATCATTTCTACACACGTGAAGAGCAAGGAGGTGATGGAGCACAGTCAGCATGGATTTACAAAGGGGAAATCAAGCATAACCAACCTTACAGCCTTTCACAGCAAGATGAATGGCTTGGTGAGTGTGCAAAGAGCAATGGTTGTTGTTTGCCTTGACTTCAGCAAGGCTGTTGACACTGTCTCCTATAACACCCCCATATATGAGCTGGCAAAGTATGGGTTACCTAAGTTGATAGCAAGGTAGATGCAAAAATGGCTGAATGGCCAGACCCAGAGTGTCATATCAGTGGCACAAAGTCCAGCTACAGGCCAGTCACTAGTGGTATATCCTGTTACTAGGTCTGAGACTGTTTAACATATTCATTAATGATCTGGATGATGGGGCAGAGTACACCTTCAGCAAATTTACAGATTATACAAAGCTGTGAGGAGCTGAGACATCAGGTGGTGTGCTGCCATCCAGAGAGACCTGGGACATGCTGAGGTGTTGGGCAAAGAGGAATCACATGAAGCTCAACAAAGGGAAACACAAAGTCCTGCACCTGGAGAGGAATGACTCCATGCACCTGTAGAAAAGGATCTCTTGGACATTAAACTGGCTGGGAGTCATTAGTGTGCCCTTGCAGCAAAGACAGCCAGGAACATCGTGGGCAGAATGAGGAAGAGTGTTACCAGCAAGCCAAGAGAGGTGATCTTTCCCCTCTGCTCAACAGTGGTCAAGCCACACCTGGAGACCTGTGCCTAGTTCTGGGCTCCTCAGTACAAAAAAAATTCTGAGACTTACTGGAGTGAGCCCAGCAAAGGGCCACAAAGGTGATCACAGAATCACAGAAGTTCTTAGATTGGAAAGACCTTCAAGATCATGGAGTCCAATTATGTTTCACACTGATGTGTCCTTGGCTAAATCAAATCCCTCAGCACAACCAGGAATCTCTATGGTTGGAAAAGACCACCGAGATCATTCAGTCCAACCTTCATCTCAACATCCTTCATCACTAGACCATAGCCTCAAGCACTTACATCTACTCTCCTTTTAAACACTTCCAGGCATGGTGACTCCACCACTTCCTTGAGCAGCCTGTTCCAGTGCCTGACCACCTGCTCAGGAAAGAACTTTCCCCCAACATCCAACCTATACCTCCCCTCATGCAACTTGAGGCCATTTCCTCTTGTCCTATCATTAGTAACTGGGGAGAAGAGAACAGTTCCAGGCTCACTACAACCTCCCTTTAGGTAGTTGTAGAGTGCAATCAGGTCCCCTCTCAGCCTCCTCTTCTCCAGGCTAAGCAACCCCAGGTCCCTCAGCCGCTCCTCATAGGTGATGTTTTCCAGACCTCTCCCCAGCCTTGTCGCCCTTCTCTGCACCTGCTCCAGCACCTCAACGTCCCTCCTATGCTGTGGTGACCAAAACTGGACACAGTACCTGAGGTGTGGTCTCGCGAGTGCTGAATACAGGGGTGTGATCACCTCCCTACTCCTGCTGGTCACACCATTTCTGATCCAGGCCAGGATGCTGTTTGCCTTCTTGGCCACCTGGGCACACTACTGGCTCATGTTCATCTGGATGGCCACCAACACCCCCAGGTCTCTTTCCAGATTAAGGAACTGGATCATCTCTCATGCGAGGGAAGACACAAAGAGCTTTGGCCTATTCAGGCTAGAGAAGAAAAGGCTCAGGAGGAGTCTCATCAATGTGCATAAATACCTGGTAGGAAGGAGATGGCTGCCCACTGATAGGAGAAGAAGCAGTAGACATTATTTAAAACTCATGAAACTATACCTGAACACCAGGAAACATGTTTTTTTTTTTTCCACTGTCCAAGACCGGAGCAGGTTGACCAGAGAGGTTATGGAGTCTTTACCTCTAGAATTACACAAAGCTTTACTGGACTGGACACAGTCCTGGGTAACTGGCTCTAACTGACCCTCCATGAGTAAGAAGGATTGGACTAGATGATCTCCAGAGATCCCTTTCATCCTCCATAACCCTGTAATGGTTCTGTGCTCCACCACAGCAGTTCCTGATGTTCTCTATGCTGTCAGTTCTTATGCATTTTACTGACTTCTCTCAGAGGTAATTATAGACATAGCTGATGTAATTAATTGCACTGAATGCATATACCTCTGAGGATGAGGTGGTGACAGAAAACTTTGACTTAATAAAATAGTCAGATTAATTCTTCACACAGAAAAGAAAAGAAAAGAAAAGAAAAGAAAAGA
>WAAF01005165.1:0-23081 GCA_013400475.1 Tricholaema leucomelas | reverse complement strand
AGGGAAAGGGGGAGGGAATGGAGGAGAGGGGAGGGAATGGAGGAGAGGAGAGGGAAGGGGAGGGGGAGGGGAGAGGAGGTCTTGTAACAGAAGCATCCTTCACACTGCTCTGACTCATCTCCAGGCAAAGCAATCCTATGTAACCTAAAAGGCTTGATTGCAATTAAATCTTTATTCAACTACCTGTTAAGAATGAATATATTCATTTTGGAGTTTGACAGCAAAGCTCCTACCTATGGCTGTCAAACTGAAAAGTAGAATTGGATCAGGTGCCAACTCCAAACTGTGGCCCATTCTCATCCTGGAATTCTGTGAGTCTAGCACAGCTGAGAAGAAATGCTTACCAGCTGTTAGTCACTGGGTAGATGGGTAACTTTACTGATGTCTCCTGCATTTGGAGGATGGGAGGCAGCATGAGCACTCTATGCTGCACTCCAGAAATCCTTGCTAGGTTTCTGATTCCTTGAGGACAGAACTAGGTGAATACAAGTTAGAAAAGCTTGTAGGCATGTCAGAATTAAATATATGTATTAAGAAACCCCTAACTTAAGGAGCAAATTCATCTGTTTGGCTCTGTATGGTATGCTGTAGCACGTAGAAGCATGCAAGCAGAGAAGACAGGCACAACACAGGGAAGGAGGCCATTGCGTAAGTGGAGTGAAATCTCTGATAGCAAGTCTATGATAGGCAGTCTGTATAACTTTCAGAGGGTGGGAAGAGGAAGTGGTTGGAGAAATTCATATTGAGAAGGAATGGACTGTCTGGACATAAGACCTCATATGTGTAAGTGTTTGGTTTAATTGAAAGGAGAGGTTCCTTCAAGTGATTTAAACTATTTACCTTTATCCTGTGCCATGTCTTTGATGATGCCTTTTTTCCCCTCTTCATCTTTCCCTTCCCGTATCAGACAGAGCTTTGGAAAGCAGAGCTTTCCTTTTCCCTTCATCTCTGACTCAATGTTCTCTGTTCTGCTCAGCCCAGGCTGGGAAGGACTTGGTAAATGCCTAGTTTAGGCTTACATCATTATGGATTGCACTGTTCTGCCTTACAAGAGGATAATAAAGGGCATAATGTCGCTTCTCAGAGGGCTGACTTTTCTGGTTAGGGGTGAAAACTTCAAATGCTTTTCAAGTGTGAATATGGTCTGGTGTCCTGGTCAGGCCACAGCTTGAGTGCTGTGTCCAGTTCTGGGCTCCTCCATTCAAGAGAGATGTTGAGGTGCTGGAAGGTGTCCAGAGAAGGGCAACGAAGCTGGGGAGGGGCCTGGAGCACAGCCCTGTGAGGAGAGGCTGAGGGAGCTGGGGGTGTGCAGCCTGCAGAAGAGGAGGCTCAGGGCAGAGCTCATTGCTGTCTACAACTCTCTGAAGGGAGGCTGTAGCCAGGTGGGGTTGGGCTCTTCTGCCAGGCAAGCAGCAACAGAACAAGGGGACACAGTCTCAAGCTGTGCCAGGGCAGGTCTAGGCTGGATGTTAGGAGGAAGTTGTTGGCAGAGAGAGTGATTGGCATTGGAATGGGCTGCCCAGGGAGGTGGTGGAGTCGCTGTGCCTGGAGGTGTTGAAGCCAAGCCTGGCTGGGGCACTTAGTGCCATGGTCTGGTTGATTGGCCAGGGCTGGGTGCTAGGTTGGACTGGCTGAGCTTGGAGATCTCTTCCAACCTGGCTGATTCTATGACAGAACATACAAAATGTTGATTTTCTGCTTCTTGCCATTGTTGGCTGAACAAAGCACCTGTTTGATTCACCTGTCGGCTTGCTTCCGGAGCTGCATGGTGAATGGTTCAAAGCCTCCCCTTACCTCCTTGCTAAGAGGGAGGCAGTGTCAACTCAGATACTTCAAACCTCAGCACTGGGAAAAGCAGAAGTGTTGTACTGTGCGAGTCAATGTACATTACAGCCGACCCATATCACAGGCTCACAGGATGTCAGGGGTTGGAAGGGACCCAAGGAGATCATCCAGTCCAACCCCCTGCCAGAGCAGGACAATCCTATCAAACACAGGTCACAGAAGAACATATCAGCAGCCATTCTGAGATACCAGTCTAGTTCTCTTTCAGTAAACCAAAGATGCTCCCAGATTAAATCCATCCACTGCCAAGCATAATAAGCACAGTTTTGCCATTAAAGTCCAGTTGAATGGAGTGCTTGCTTATAAATCTTAATCAGTTCATGCTTCATACAGCTTATTAGAAGGGCTAAAAGGTTATTGCTTATAAATAGAATCTTGTATTGTTTTGGAAGTGTTTATATAGTGTGTGAGCTTTTTGTCTTTAGGTTTTGTTTGTTGTGGTTTTCTCCCTAAGCTTTTGCCCTCAGAGTCCTGTTCCCCGCAGTTCTTGCCTTAATAGGCAATAGGCTGCAGAAGAGGCAGAAGGATCCTTGCATTTTCTCTGTGTAAATAAGCCAGGTTCCTGACATGAGACACAGAACCCAAGGTATTAAGAACTTGTGGGGGATTGTGAAGCAAAGCAATGAACAAGCTGAAGTGTTTTTTTTATTATTAATCTAGCCAAGAGATAAGGAATTTCAAGCAATCTTTAAGTGGTTGGCTGGACAGGGCTGGGGGCTAGGTTGGACTGGATGAGCTTGGAGCTCTCTTCCAACCTGCTTGATTCTGTGATTCTATGAATTACTGCTTTGCTAAAAGTGTGTGGAATGTAAACTTAGGAAGTGAAGGTTTATGCTGGTTTANGGAATGTAAACTTAGGAAGTGAAGGTTTATGCTGGTTTAGGTGTTACCCACCCCCCCACTCTTATGAAATCACCCAGACTAGACTCAACCAAGCTGCAAATTAGAGAATGCAGCTTTCTATGTAAAGCTTAACACAATACCCAAGCAGGTATTGACAATCTGTACAGCTAGAGACAGACACAGACAAGTTAAAAAGTGATACAGCAACACAGCAGCCCTCCCAGAAACCAGAGTCCCCAGCAGGGGCTCCCAACCACCCTGCCACCTCCTTCCCACCCCTCTGCCTTACCCCAGACTTTGCCTTATGCTCAGGGTGAAATTGGAGGGTTGGTCAGGGGGGTTAGGAAGCAGGATTAAACAGACAGCAAGTTAGAGAGAAAAGTGCAGCCCAAAATCTAGAGAGCAACTCTGTGTTTGTGTTCTTGTGCTTATCCATCTCAGCAAGCCTATGAGTGCACCAGCCATCACCATTGTTTCTTTTCCACAGCCTAGCATCTCATTCCTCTCACCAAAATATCCCAGCTAGACTCAAACTAGCACAAAGTGCTACCTCACACTGCACAGTGCATGGCATGCTTTCAGTAAAACCACATTTCAGTAAGATGCACAGCTGCTCATTGGTTTCTAAGACCTCAAATTGAGTTATATCTGCTACAGTATGAGATAAAACTGGAAGGGAAAAGAAATTCTTTTCACATCCTATAATCTCTTCTCACTAAAATATATCAGCTAGCTTTAAACTAACAAAAGGTTGCTGTTGGTAAGGCTACTTGAAGAACTGGTCATGGCATGACATAAAGCAAAGGTCCACTTCAGACTGAACTGAGCATGTAGTTTTATTTCAGAATAGTGACTCTCCTTTGTAATCCTAGTTGTAGGATTCTAAAGCAATGCCTTCTGCATGTGTTACTATTTTAGTCTTGTTAGTGCAATTATAGGGCCCAAGGCCATTCATGAAGCTCAAAATTTGTGATGATTTCTTTTCTAGAAACTTGATATCTTTTGAAATTTATCTAGTTATTTGAAACGTCCTCTAGAGAGCAGCCCTGAGGAGAGGGACTTGGGGGTGCTGCTGGACCAGAAGCTCAACAGGAGCCAGCAGAGTGCACTTGCAGCCAGAAAGCCAACCAGAGCCTGGGCTGCAGCAGGAGAAGTGTGGCCAGCAGGGCCAGGGAGGTGATTCTCCCCCTCTACTGCGCTCTGCTGAGACCCCACCTGCAGTACTGCATCCAGTTCTGGAGCCCCTGGGACAAGAGGAATGTGGAGATGCTGGAGTGTGTCCAGAGCAGGGCCAGGAGGATGCTCAGAGGGCTGCAGCAGCTCTGCTGTGAGCACAGACTGAAAGAATTGGGGCTGTGCAGGCTGCAGAAGAGGAGGCTCCCAGGTGACCTTCTTGTGGCCTTCCAGGATCTGAAGGGGGCTACAAGAAAGCTGGGGAGGGACTTTTGAGTCTGTCAGGGAGTGCCAGGAGTGGGGGGAATGGAGCAAAGCTGGAGGTGGGGAGAGTCAGAGTGGCTGTGAGGAGGAAGTTGTTGAGCAGGAGAGTGGTGAGAGGCTGGACTGGGTTGCCCAGGGAGGTGTTTGAGGCCCCATGGCTGGAGGTGTTTAAGGCCAGTCTGGCTGAGGCTGTGGTCAGCCTGCTCTAGGGTAGGGTATTCCTGGGCATGGCAGGGGGGTTGGAACGAGATCCTTTTGGTGCCTTCCAACCTGGCTGATTCTGTGATTCTGCCATGCAGCTAAATCCCTGCATAGTTCGTGCTGCCACCACACGAGATCAAATACTGCATCACTGGAGCCTTTCCGCTCTTCACAAATATAACCCCTGCTGGGCGAGGAATGCTGAGTTTCCTCTTTCTTTAAAGGAGAAGAGGCCCTGCCTAACTGACTTTATCCATGCAGGTCTCCGCGGTTTCACACTTCAGAAAAATCATCACTGGTGGGATGAAGTATAGTCAGTCTGAAATGAATCCACTTCATAGTATCCCAAAAAATACTTTCTGTACTCTTACAGAGTCATTCTCTTCAGCACTTCAGGATTTCCTTTTTTTAATTTGAGGCTCCAGATTCTTAACCCTGTAGCTGGGTGTCTGCATGGTCCAGAGGAGCAGGCATGAACCAGACAATGATCTCCTTGGGTCCTTTCCAACCCCTAATGTCCTGTGAAGTTTAACATGCATAAGTGTAACAATTTTTTTTTCTTGTACCTACTGCCCAAGGATTGCCTGATGGCCTGTCTTTGAGCAGGCTGTGATGATTGGTTTTTATTTGCTTATGCATAAAGCAGCTTTCACAATGCTGCATGAAAAGCTATTTGCTTTCTTTGTATTGCCATAGAATCATAGAATCAACCAGGTTGGAAGAGACCTCCAGGCTCCTCCGGCCCAACTTAGCACCCAGCCCTGGCCAGTCAACCAGACCATGGCACTAAGTGCCTCATCCAGGCTTGGCTTCAACACCTCCAGGGACAGCGACTCCACCACCTCCCTGGGCAGCCCATTCCAGTGCCAATCACTCTCTCTGCCAACAACTTCCTCCTAACATCCAGCCTAGACCTGCCCTGGCACAGCTTGAGGCTGTGTCCCCTTCTTCTGTTGCTGGCTGCCTGGCAGAAGACACCAACCCTACCTGGCTACAGCCTCCCTTCAGGGAGCTGCAGACAGCAATGAGCTCTGCCCTGAGCCTCCTCTTCTGCAGGCTGCACACCCCCAGCTCCCTCAGCCTCTCCTCACAGGGCTGTGCTCCAGGCCCCTCCCCAGCCTTGCTGCCCTTCTCTGAACACCTTCCAGTACCTCAAAATCTCTCTTGAATTGAGGGGCCCAGAACTGGATGAATGTAGTGTGCTCATTTTTTCTTTGTCTTATTTGTCTGACCTCTCTCCACAGTTTCAGTGCAGTCCTGCTAAATAGTTTGGTTTAGACTCTAATGCCTCACACAAGGGAAGTTTTTCCTCCTCACCCTCTCAGAGTTGTCTTACTCACTATAAACCTTGGAGAAGTCTGTTAGTTTCTGTATTCTTTACCTGTGAAATAAGAGTAATTATGATGTGTTGCTATTGACTGGTGAAATGGTTTGAAGTTGTCAGGAAGAACAGGTTATAGTAAGTGTTCCTTCCTTATTCCACAAATGATAAATCAGCAGCTGCCATCGAGCCAAGTTATTCTATGTATGCTTTGTAGGAATCCTTCCACAATCCCTCCTTTTCTCCTCTTGTGTATCAGGAGCAGTGTGGCCAGTAGGACAAGGGAGGTTATTCTGTACTCAGTACTGGTCAGGCCACACCTTGTGTCCTGTGTTCAGACACCCTATCTGAACTTAGAAACCTCCAGCTTCACTCCATCTCCCCCAGTCCTGTCACTCCCTGATAGCCTAAAAAGTCCCTCCCCAGCTATTTTGTAACCCCCCTCAGATACTGAAAGGCTATAAGATGAGGCTGTGGGCAGCCTGCTCTAGGGTATGGTGTCTCTGCCCATGGCAGGGGGGTTGGAACTGGCTGATCCTTGTGGTCCCTTCCAACCCTGACTGTTTCTGTGATTCTAAGAAGGTCAGTTAGCATTGGAGGGGCAGGTTTGTTTTGGGAGGTTTTATAGCTGCAAGTATTTTGTTTGTTTCCCTGTTAGATGCTTCATAAAAGTCTGGATTTTAAGTTACTTCCTTTTCTGTACTTTACTTTCATTGGTATGAAAGGATGGTTCAGTATGGAATAGTTTGCATCCCATTTTTGGCTTTGTTTTATATCATAGAATAGAATCATAGAATCAACCAGGCTGGAAGAGACCTCCAAGCTCATCCAGCCCAACCTAGCACTCAACCCTGTCCAATCAACCAGACCATGGCACTAAGTGCCTCATCCAGGCTTTGCTTCAACACCTCCAGGGACGGCGACTCCAGCAGCTCCCTGGGCAGCCCATTCCAATGCCAATCACTCTCTCTGGCAAGAACATATTTTCTGGTGAAGCATTTGTAGTGACTGTGTTTGCTTAGGTCTGTTTTAGTTGAGAAGTGAAAATTCCTGAGCTGGGCAAGAAGCTATGAAAGCTCAAAGCTAATGGTGGTGTTTGCATTTAGACAAGACACAGTCCAGTGAGATGCAGTGTGCACCTTCATTGTCTGAACCTTAGCACACAAAATTGACACCATATGTGCCCAACTGTAATTGCTCCAAGAGGGTAAAAGAGAAACATGTCAGAACAGTTCAGCAACACCTAATTCAGCCCAGGGTTATAAATAAAGCTGATGGCTGCTTAAAAACAGAAGTAGAAAAAATATTGTGGTTATATTATTCCTCAGCAGTGCTTCCTATGTAGGTGAACTTTATTGCAGAGACAGCACAAGTGAAAAGAAACATATAACAACTTTTTTAATGGTATTTTTATGTTATTTTATTCTTTTCACAGTAAATAGAGTGGTTATGAGGCTCCAAGGAAAACGGCCCAGATGTTAGAGAGTTGTATGAAATCTAGTGGAAACAAGCTGTAAAAAACACAGTCATAAAACAGCCTGTCAGTGCCACACATCTGGACAATGCAGCTGTATGTTCCCGCTGCTGTCATCACCCTAAGAAAACTCCATAGCCTTATTTCACCCCAATTAGGCTGCATACCAACAGGATCAGAATTACACAGGGAAGGAGGTGTATTTCTCACCAAGACAGAGCCTCTCAAATTCCCTTCAGGAAGTTTTTATCTCTCATTCAGGACTGGTGTCTCAGGCACTAGGAACTTGGAATCACAGAATCAGTCAGGGTTGGAAGGGACCACAAGGATCAGCCAGTTCCAACCCCCTGCCATGCCCAGGGACACCCTACCCTAGAGCAGGCTGCACACAGCCTCAGCCAGCCTGGCCTTAAACACCTCCAGCCATGGAGCCTCAACCACCTCCCTGGGCAACCCAGTCCAGCCTCTCACCACTCCAATGCTCAACAGCTTCCTCCTCACAGCCACTCTGACTCTTTCCACCTCCAGCTTCGCTCCATTCCCCCCAGTCCTGTCACTCCCTGACAGCCTCAAAAGTCCCTCCCCAGATTTTTTGTAGCCCCCTTCAGATGCTGGAAGGCCACAAGAAGGTCACCTGGGAGCCTCCTCTTCTGCAGCCTGCACAGCCCCAACTCTTCCAGTCTGTGCTCACAGCAGAGCAGCTGGTTCTATTTCACATGTCCAAACCTTAAAAGAACAGTAATAATAGATTCATATTAACAGCTGTGATTTCAGATTGATGACTTGAACAACTTACAGGTTTACTACCAAATTTTAAGTCTTTTTATTTGATAAATAGTTGCATAATGCTACTTCTTTATTTAAAACCTAAAGCAAAACAAAGAGACATTTTATTTGGGTGACTCTGAGAATCTTTACAGAATTTCTTTTCCCTTCCAGTTTTATCTCATACTGTAGCAGATATAACTCAATTTGAGGTCTTAGAAACCAATGAGCAGCTGTGCATCTTACTGAAATGTGGTTTTACTGAAAGCATGCCATGCACTGTGCAGTGTGAGGTAGCACTTTGTGCTAGTTTGAGTCTAGCTGGGATATTTTGGTGAGAGGAATGAGATGCTAGGCTGTGGAAAAGAAACAATGGTGATGGCTGGTGCACTCATAGGCTTGCTGAGATGGATAAGCACAAGAACACAAACACAGAGTTGCTCTCTAGATTTTGGGCTGCACTTTTCTCTCTAACTTGCTGTCTGTTTAATCCTGCTTCCTAACCCCCCTGACCAACCCTCCAATTTCACCCTGAGCATAAGGCAAAGTCTGGGGTAAGGCAGAGGGGTGGGAAGGAGGTGGCAGGGTGGTTGGGAGCCCCTGCTGAGGACTCTGGTTTCTGGGAGGGCTGCTGTGTTTCTGTATTGCTTTTTATCTTGTTAGTGTCCATCTATAGCTGTATAGATTGTCAGTACCTGCTTGGATGTTGTGCTGAGGTGTAAATAAAAACCTTCATTCTCTAATTTCCAGCTCAGCTGAGTCTAGTCTGGGTGATTTCCTAAGAGTGGAGGGGCAGGGAACACCCAAACCATCACACACTTCCTCATTTTGCCATGCAAAACAGGTGTCAAATGTAATACTAAAACTATGCAAGTAATAATTAACTTCGTTGTGGGTTTCTCTTTGTTTGGTTTTTTTTTTTTCCCTGCAGGTGATAGAAGTAGCCAAAGCCATTTGGGATGGTGGTGAAGAAATTCCTGTAACACTAACTGGAAAGCTGTTGAAATTTCAACTGCTTTGTCTGAAACAGAAGGACATTCAGAGAAGAGAAGCAGAAAAGAAGGTACTAGAGTATTCCATAGGGAGGATGCTTAATTACCTTTATGAAGACACTTCTATTCCAGTGCTGTTTCCATAAATTGAGCTTTCTTTTCATACTTAACTATATTTGAAGAAAAACATGAATATAAATTTATCTTAAATCATTGGATTTGGGGGAAGAAGCTGTCAGTTTTTCAAAGACAGGTAAAATAGGGGGAAAAAAAAGTTATGCAAGAACTCTATCTACTGCGCTCTGCTGAGACCCCACCTGCAGTACTGCATCTAGTCCTGGGCCCCCCAGTACAAGAGGGCTGTGGAGATGCTGGAGAGTGTCCAGAGCAGGGCCAGGAGGATGCTCAGAGGGCTGCAGCAGCTCTGCTGTGAGCACAGACTGAAAGAGTTGGGGCTGTGCAGGCTGCAGAAGAGGAGGCTCCCAGGTGACCTTCTTGTGGCCTTCCAGGATCTGAAGGGGGCTACAAAAAATCTGGGGAGGGACTTTTGAGGCTGTCAGGGAGTGAGAGGAGTGGGGGGAATGGAGCAAAGCTGGAGGTGGGGAGAGTCAGAGTGGCTGTGAGGAGGAAGTTGTTGAGCATGAGAGTGGTGAGAGGCTGGAATGGGTTGCCCAGGGAGGTGGTTGAGGCCCCATGGCTGGAGGTGGTTAAGGCCAGGCTGGCTGAGGCTGTGTGCAGCCTGCTCTAGGGTAGGGTGTCCCTGGGCATGGCAGGGGGGTTGGAACTGGCTGCTCCTTGTGGTCCCTTCCAACCTGACTGATTCTATGGTTCTATGGCTCTATGAATCATGAGGGCTCTTGACAATGAGGATGCCCTCCAGTACAGAACAGGCAGAAACTCACTTCTCATTTAGAATGCTATCTGCAAACTCTCTGCCATAACAATTTTAATCCTTCCCAACTGGCCTGTACAGTACATGTTCCACTGCCAACAGACTGGGAGCTGAAGCTAGGAGTTTGCTAGCAGACTAGTTCTCAGAAAGCCAACATTCCTGTCCATTGTGTTTTTACAGTAGACAGCAGTTAGGAGAACGGTTTGGCAGGGAAAAAAAAAAAAGAAAACAAATCAGGAAGTGAACAAAAAGAAACCATGATGAAAATTTGTATTTCATTAGGAGCAGAACTTGGCAGTAGATTGACAGATGAATGTGTTTCTGTTAATATGCAAAAGAGAAGAATCACAGAATCAGTCCGGGTTGGAAGGGACCAACTGGAGGTGTTCAAGAGGAGACTGAATGGGACACTTATTGCCATTATCTGGTTAACTGGATAGGGCTGGGTGCTAGGTTGGACTGGATGAGCTTGGAGGTCTCTTCCAACCTGGCTGATTCTATGTATCTATGGTATGATTCTTAGAGCCACGAGGATGCTCGTGGACTCCACCACCTTCCTGGGCAGCCCATTCCAATGCCAATCACTCTCTCTGCCAACAACTTCCTCCTAACATCCAGCCTAGACATCCAGCCTAGACTTGCCCTGGCACAGCTTGAGACTGTGTCCCCTTGTTCTGTTGCTGCTTGCCTGGCAGCAGAGCCCAACCCCACCTGGCTACAGCCTCCCTTCAGGGAGTTGTAGACAGCAACGAGGTCTGCCCTGAGCCTCCTCTTCTGCAGGCTGCACACCCCCAGCTCCCTCAGCCTCTCCTCTCAGGGCTGTGCTCCAGGCCCCTCACCAGCTTCGTTGCCCTTCTCTGGACACCTTCCAGCACCTCAACGTCTCTCTTGAATGGAGGAGCCCAGAACTGGACACAGCACTCAAGGGGTGGCCTGAGCAGCGCTGAGCACAGGGGCAGAAGAACCTCCCTTGTCCTGCTGGCCACAAGTATCTGTGAAAACTGTTTGAGGTTGTAAGTTGAATCTTAAAATAACAAACATAGAACATAAAGCTAATGTAAGGGTAGAAACTTCCCAAAAAGCTGCATCATGTGGGGAAAGAGAGATGTGACAGTGAGAGGAAAAGGAAAGAGCCCTAGAAAGGAGAGACTTTTAGTTCCTGAGGTATTAAGGACCATTTATGTTCTTTGTTAGAATCTTGGCAAGTTCAGAAATGTCTCTGCTTATTTGAGACTCAGTTATATAAATTAATGCTAGCTGACTGTGACTTTTCAAGCCTGATGACTGTTTGGTCTGTTTTGATGTAGCCATCAGATGAGAATTCAAAGTATTAACTATTAAAATCTTTGGTTTGAAATGTCCAAAGTGGAATAAAATTGAAAGTAAATATAAGCATCCAAACCATTCATTTCCCAACATAAATAATTATAATCAGATAATCCTTAATGGTTGGAAAAGACTTTAAAGGTCATTGATTCCAGCCATCCCTGGAAGTGTTCATGAAAAGCCTGGATGAGGCCCTTAGTGCCAAGGTCTAGTTGATGGGTAGAGCTGGGTGCTAGGTTGGACTGGATGATCTTGAAGGTCTCTTATAACCAGGTTGATTCTATGATTCTATGATTCCCCCACTCTACAAAGGCTGCTGTTAAAACCAGCACCACTTTTCTGCATACTTCACAGAACCACAGAATTCCTTAGATTGGAAAGTCCCTTCAGGATCATGGAGTCCAATCTTTAGTTTCACACTGACAAGTCCTTGACTAAACCAAATCCTTTAGCACAACATTTAATCCCTAAGAATTGCTAACCACGGAATTCCTTAGATTGGAAAAGACTTTGAAGCTAATCAAGTCCAGTCATGAGTTTCACACTGACAAGTCCTTGACCTAACCAAATCCCTCAACACAACATCTAATCACTGTGAATCTCTATGGTTGGAAAGGACCACCAGGATTTGAAACACCTACAGGGATGTGGATTCAAGCACATCTCTTGGGAGCCTGTTCCACTCTTTGAGAAGCCTTTCAGTGAAAAAAATTGCTTCTAATAGTCAATCTAAGCCTCCACTGATGCAACTTGAAGCCATTTCCTCATCTTCTTGTCTTCTCCTTCCTCTCATCTCAATCTCTTGAAGACATTTCTAAATTTTACACAAAAGGAATGCATAAGAAGGGAAAAGCAGGACAAGATTTTCTGCTTAAGTTTTGAGTTTGAACTAAAACATGTCTTCCACAGCTGGAAAGGCTGCTTTTCCAGCTGGCTTTAGGGAAAGCAATTGCAGAGAGTCAGCTGCCCTATGTTAAATGCATAGAGCTTTTCTCATTGCTTTACTAGCTTTAGAAGTGACACCAGCAGGATTGTAACAGTAAGTTAATACTGCTTTATTGTATTACATTTAGCTTTACCATCCTGGAATATCATTTTTGCATTATTAGAGTATGGCACTGTTGCTGGGTAGAAATAAGGTGGAGGCTTTCTTGCTCTTGCAGCACCTTGTTTTACCTTAATATATTTGAATGCTTTTAATTTTAGGCTCTGAGCTTTCTGAATTTATAGTGTGAGGCTTTGGGATTCTTAACAAAATCTCTTTTCTTTCTTTACTCTTAAATTACTGAGCAGAGCTTTGTGTAGGTGTTTTTGTTTGAAAATAATGAGGGTGGCTGAGTAATATCCTGTGTGAAATAAGCACAAGACTCTTGGTTCTAGTTGATAGTAGACAGATATTTACATCAAAGAGAAATAGTGCTGGTACCATTTTACACCATGCTCTGAAGTGTTAACAGAGATGCTGAAGACTTTTTGTCTTATTGCCCTTCAGTCCAGGGAAGGTTTCTGGCTGATGCAAGTGCTGTAGTTTAACTTCACAGAATCAGTCGGGACGGGAAGGGACCACAAGGATGCTGCATACAGGTTCTTGTGTGTTACGGTGACAGCAAGAGCTATGCAAAATCAGTAGCAACCACAGAATGAAATCAAAATGTATGTATAAGATTAATTACTTGATTGTTAGTGAATCATAGAGTCGAGGGTGGTTTGGGTTGGACCTTAAAAGTCATCTAGTCCACCCCCCCTGGAGTGAGCAAGGACATCTTTGAGTATATCATTTGAGTTTAGTAATTAGGAAGTATATATAACTTAGAATCACAGAATCAGTCAGGGTTGGAAGGGACCACAAGGATCAGCCAGTTCCAACCCCCCTGCCATGCCCAGGGACACCCTACCCTAGAGCAGGCTGCACACAGCCTCAGCCAGCCTGGCCTTAAACACCTCCAGCCATGGGGCCTCAACCACCTCCCTGGGCAACCCAGTCCAGCCTCTCACCACTCTCATGCTCAACAGCTTCCTCCTCACAGCCACTCTGACTCTCCCCACCTCCAGCTTTGCTCCATTCCCCCCAGTCCTGTCCCTCCCTGACAGCCTCAAAAGTCCCTCCCCTGCTTTTTTGTAGCCCCCTTCAGATCCTGGAAGGCCACAAGAAGGTCACCTGGGAGCCTCCTCTTCTGCAGCCTGCACAGCCCCAACTCTTTCAGTCTGTGCTCACAGCAGAGCTGCTGCAGCCCTCTGAGCATCCTCCTGGCCCTGCTCTGGACACACTCCAGCATCTCCACATCCCTCTTTTCCCGGGGGCCTCCAGAACTGGATGCAGTACTCCAGGTGGGGTCTCAGCAGAGCACAGTAGAGGGGGAGAATCCCCTCCCTGGCCCTGCTGGCCACACTTCTGCTGCTGCAGCCCAGGCTCTGGTTGGCTTTCTGGGCTGCAAGTGCCCACTGCTGGCTCCTGTTGAGCTTCTGCTCCAGCAGCATCTCCAAGTCCCTCTCCTCAGGGCTGCTCTCCAGCCACTCACTGCCCAGCCTGCAGTTGTGCTTGGCATTGCCTTGAGCACAGTGTTTCTTGTCTTTCAACAAGCAAACATTTAATTAGTTTCTTAGGTATAATGTCTACCTTTTTAATGTGAAATCTTAGCATTATGGTTTAATAAGAATATAATAAACTGTATGATGTGTTTGAAGATGATAAAGCAGAGTGTCCAAGACAGCTTCACCCACCTCAGCGTTATAGTGGTCTGTGCTGCTGACAGCAGTCCACCCTCTGTTCTGCACGAAGGATACAGTGACAACTTAGTGTGTTCATTCTGCACAAAGGATACAGTGACAGCTTAGTTTGTTCATCTTGTCAGGCGGAAGAGGAGAAACAGAAAGAAAAAGATGGAGGAAAAGAGAAAGCTAAATCTGATGTCAAAAAGGAGAACCTCCCTAACGCAAAGGCAGCTGAGAAGGAAAGGAAAGGAATAAAGACAGAAGCAAACCCTTCAGCAGCAGTCCCTGTTAAAAAGGACACCAAAGTGAAGCGACGGGGAGAAGTCGAAGGGGAAGTCAAATACATAGGTATGCAAAATATGCAGATCTGCTGCTAAACCTGCTAGAAATCTTGCAGCCTACCTTCTCCACGGGATAATTTGTTCCACGTTGAAAAGTCAAGCGTTGCCACTTTGCCTTTGAAGAGGGCACTGTGCTGCGTTCAGTGTTGGGGTAGATTGTTGTCCCGGGCTGGGGTGGATCCCTCCCAGGTAGAATAAACTTGCCACGACACAGAGTTTTTTGGAAAGTCAGGGGGAAATGGAATTCTATTTCTTATAGTTTAAATGTGACAGTATAAGGAGAAATAAGCTACTAGAGAAATAGAACAACCTTAAGGAAGATGGGGAAGGTGTCAAGTGGCGGCAAAGCAGCAGCAGCCAAAACAGCGGCGGGGGAAGATAGCAGCAGGCACAGCTGAAGTGGCAGAAGCAGCCAGGGGAAGGTCTGAGCTGTGTTTCCAGATATAAAGCTCTTGATGCTTCAATGAAAGGCCTTCCAGTATCAGAAGGGGACCTACAGGAAGGCTGGGAGGGACTATTGACAAGGTCTTGTAATGACAGGACAAGGGGGAATGGGTCTGAACCGACAGAGGGGAGATTTAGACTGGATGTTAGGAGGANTGTGAGGAGGAAGTTGTTGAGCATGAGAGTGGTGAGAGGCTGGACTGGGTTGCCCAGGGAGGTGGTTGAGGCCCCATGGCTGGAGGTGTTTAAGGCCAGGCTGGCTGAGGCTGTGTGCAGCCTGCTCTAGGGTAGGGTGTCCCTGGGCATGGCAGGGGGGTTGGAACTGGCTGATCCTTGTGGTCCCCTTGTGGTCCTGACTGATTCTGTGATTCTAAACAAATCGCACAGAAGAACTTTCTTGCAGAAACATTTCAGAGTAACTGAACACAAATGTGTTGGTACCCAAAGGTGTTTTTTTCCGCTTGTATTATAAAGTAGTTAGATAATGGTTGGACTCTATGGTCTTAAAGGTCTTTTCCAACTAAAGTGATTCTGTGATGATGGAGCTGTCTACCACTGTTGGGGGATGAAGCCAGTTTCTGTATAAACAGTGTGATTTCATTTGCTGTAAAAACATTTGCTTAGATATGAGACCTGAAGAAATCTATTCTAGAAGTGAGCTATACAAGATAAAGAAAAATATGTGTGATGGTTTGGGTGTTCCCTGCCTCCCCACACTTAGGAAAATCACCCAGACTAAACTCAGTCGATCTGGAAATTGAATGCAGCTTTCTAGGTACAGCTCAGAACAATACCCAAGCAGGTATTGACAATCTGTACAGCTAGAGACAGACACAGACAAGTTAAAAAGCAATATAGAAACACAGCAGCCCTCCCAGAAACCAGAGTCCCCAGCAGGGGCTCCCAGCCACCCTGCCACCTCCTTCCCACCCCTCTGCCTTATCCCAGACTTTGCCTTAAGTTTAAGGTAGAGTTTGGAGGGTGAGCCATTGGGGTTAGGAAGCAGAGGGATTAGTCAGGCAGCAAGTTAGGGAGAGAGAAGTTCATGCAGCCCCAAGAGACAGAGATGGACTCTGTTGTCTCTGTTTGTGTTCTGGTTCTTACCCATCTCAGCAAGCCTATGAGTGCAGCAGCCATCACCATTGTTTCCTTTGCACAGCCTAGCATCTCATTCTTCTCACCAGAACATTCTAGCTAGGCTCAAACTAGCACAATATGCTAACTAGTGCTGAGAAAATCTTTATTTTTCATACACATCAACCATGGTTACAAATTTCACCTGTGTGGGAATGCAGTGTGAGAATAATAACAAGCGAATGCTGGCCTTGATTGCCAGCGCTGCTGGCTGCCTTCTCGGAGAAAGGATAGAGAAGTGGACATCTGTTAATGAGGAAAACAAGGCGTGGGGTTGTTCTTGCCTGATTGTGCTAATGTGTAGGTGTGTGCCCCATGCTCAAGACTATATAATGAGAGCCAAAATGATCAGTAAAGGTCTCTGGTATAATTGACATTGAATCCTGTGGTGTCCATGTGGCATCGCTCTGATCACACTGATCTGTGTGAGCTTTGGTCACGTTCCTGCAGCAGCAAGCAGGTAGCTGCAACATACTGGAACAAATATGTGTAGCCTGTCCTCTGTAGATCACAGTTCTACTTAACTTGAACAGTAGTGCATTTAAGCTACAGCAACATGAGCATGATCTCTCTAGATGGAGAAGCACTGGCTGAGTTTTGGTTGCATTGTATGTACCTACTAGTACCTAGTTGAGGTGTTGCAGGCTTTCCTTACTCTTTCATCAGACCTTTGTGTGCATCTCATTCAAGATCAGTGACACTCTTTAAGCATCTAAAAAGCATCAGTTGAGGTCTTTGGAGCAAGTCTAAATCTTAGTGGATCTGGCAAAATTTCACAAGAGCAGAGCAGTAACTATCTGCACATAGCTTCTCTTTATTTCAGAACAGAAACTGCTGTAACATCATTCCTTTGCGTTTTAAGATTTTTCAGGGCCTGGTAGAAGTGGTCAAAGGACACTGTAGTAGCAAATGGTATTAAAATCAGTTGGCAATCAGGCACAAGTGGTGTCACCCAGGCCTCAGTTTTGTGGTCAGTTATCTTTGATGTCTTTATCAATGGTCTGAATTGAGGGGCACCCTCAATAAACTTTTTAGGCTCTCAGAGAGTGACAGGACTGGGGGGAATGAAGCAAAGCTGGAGGTGGGTAGGTTCAGGCTGGCCATGAGGAGGAAGCTGTTGAGCAGGGGAGTGGTGAGAGCCTGGACTGGGTTACCCAGGGAGGTGGTTGAGGCCCCATGCCTGGAGGTACCTAGAATCATAGAATCAACCAGGTTGGAAGAGAGCTCCAAGATCATCCAGTCCAACCTATTTTATTTTCAGTTGTGACAGAGCACTGGAACAGGCTTCCCAGAAGGGTTGTGAAGTCTCCTTCTGTGGAGATCTTCAAAACCTGCCTGGACATGTTCCTGTGAGACCTGCCTTAAGTGGTTGTACAATGCAGGAGGGTTGGACTCAGTGACCTCTGAAAGCCCCTCATAATCCCTAGCATTCTTTGATTCTCCTGGATTTCGTGTGCAGGTGTTTGCTCCTCTGTGGCAGCTTTGTCGGGATTTTACACATCACTAGTGACAGAGACAATCAGACACACAGCTGACAGCTCAGCTGGCTCACACTGGGTTTTTACTTCAGGCTTCCTTACTTCTCTTCCAGTTATGGGCTAAGCCTCCTAACGTGGGCACAAGCATCCTGTCTGCAGAGATGGGAGTATGTGCTTCTTCCTGACCAGGTTGAGAGACCCCTACTACTGAGCTACAGTAGTGCATCAACATTTGCCTTAATCCTGTGTTTAAGGCCAGGCTGGCTGAGGCTCTGGCCAGCCTGCTCTAGGGTAGGGTGTCCCTGCCTATGGCAGGGGGTTGGAACAAGGTGATTCTTGTGGTCCCTTCCAACCCTGACTGATTCTGTGTTCTGTGATTCAGCCCAGTCTGCTGCAGCCCAGGCTCTGGTTGGCCCTCTGGGCTGTAGGTGCACACTGCTGGCTCATGTTGATCTTCTGGTCCAGTAGCACCCCTAAGTCCCTCTCTTCAGGGCTGCTCTCCAGCCACTCACTGCCCAGCCTGTAATTGTGCTTGGGATTTCCTCGACCCAGATGCAGGACACTGCACTTGATCTTGTTTGAGCAGGCTGTTTATGAATATTAATTTCTGTATGGATATTAATTTTAATTAATATTCAGAAATCAGGAAAATTCCCTGCTGTCCTTTGGGTTGTCAGTCAACAGGAAGCCGTGGCACAGAATTAAACAGTTTAAACAATCAGAACTTGGAAATCAGTAACACAAAACCAGGAAGAATTCTAACTATGCCTGTGGAGTCTTGGCATTGACTCCAGCAGATGTACTCACGGCACTTTTGGTCTCGGAGGAAGTCTCCTGTGTCAAAGACACTTTCAAACTCACAATAATGATCCCAGGGTAACATACAAAATATTCCAGGCAGAGGGAAGGAGACTTGAGTTGATGCTAAGCTGGCAGGTGTGAGCTGCATACACATGGCTGCCTTTAACAAGCTGTAAAGAGAGCTGATGAGAGCTGATGAGAGACAGGAAAGCTCCATGCAGAAAGGCTGAACATGGAAAGAACATGTCCAGAGAAGGGCAGCAAGGCTGCTGGGGGGTCTGGAGCACAGCCCTGTGAGGAGAGGCTGAGGGAGCTGGGGGTATGCATCCTGCAGAAGAGGAGGCTCAGGGCAGAGCTCATTGCTGTCTGCAGCTCCCTGAAGGGAGGCTGTAGCCAGGTGGGGTTGGGCTCTTCTGCCAGGCAGCCAGCAACAGAACAAGTGGACAGAGTCTCAAGCTGTGCCAGGGGAGGTCTAGGCTGTATGTTAGGAGGAAGTTGTTGTCAGAGAGAGTGATTAGCATTGGAATGGGCTGCCCAGGGAGGTGGTGGAGTTGCTGTCCCTGGAAGTGTTGAAGCCAAGCCTGGCTGGGGCACTTAGTGCCATGGTCTGGTTGATTGGACAGGTCTGAGTGATAGGTTGAACTGGGTGATCTTGGAGGTCTCTTCCAACTTGGTTGATTCTATGATTCTCCTGGTGCTTCTTCAAATAAGTACTGCTTCTGACTTATATCCTTCCTGATGAGTTAAACTCTGGAATAGGTTCCCCCAGGAAGGTGAATTTGGTAGATGTAGATATCAGATTTGGGAGAGTTAGGTAATGGTTGGACTCAATGACCTTAAAGATCTTCTCCGACCAAAATGCTTCTGTGATTTCCAGGTGGCTTGCTACAGAAGACTTCAGTCTAATGCTGATCATTTTACAACGTGTCTGTGCCTATCCCAATGATGTTATAAAAGAACTTTCTCTGACCTTAATTTGCAGTATCCCGATATAGTCAAGGAAAAAATGAGTTTTGTTTAGCTGTTGAAGGTCCTTGCACTAATCTGGTTTGGTTGTGTTTTGAACAGATGATGAACCAGATGATGGTGCCCATCATTACTTTCTCATTTTGGGTTTCCACAACCCTCAGCTGTTGCCTGTGCTGTCTGAACTTGGGATTAACATTTCAAGTGTAATTAGAATTTCTTCTGAGAATTACAAGACCTTGCAGACATACTTGGAAACAACTGCACTTCAAGGAGCATCTTTGCTTTCACTCGAAGGTAATTTGGCTGTAGAACAAAATGTGGGTAGAAAGCAGACTGGTTTTTTTTTTATCTGAGTATCCTTCTTCCTTTTATCTGTTCCTTCTGTGGGTTTTTTCCCTCTCAGGGCTTTGTGTTTGTGCAGTTTACCTGTGAGGAGCTGGATTTGCAATGCAAAAATGGTGTTGCCGGTGACTGATCAATACAATTAGTTCTGGAAATAGGAGGAGTTATTACAATCAGTTCCTGGAACTCAATTCCATAGTGTCCCACCTCTTCACACATGCTCAGTGCCACCTGGTGGTCGCCTTTTGGGGTCTTTGGGAGGAAGGCCGGCGTATTCCTCAGTCTGACCTACCTTTCATCCTGTTACCTGTGAGCAGCTACATTTGCAATGCAAAAATGGTATTGCCAGTGTTTGATCACCAAACCAGGTGATTTGTCAGTGCAAAAGCTTGCACTGGAAAGGAAGGACTGAATAAGCAAGCAGTAGTTGCAGCCACACTTTATTGCAGCCACTGAAAAACATTTTAGCAAATGTTTTCTTCTATGAACTGTTAGCGCAGAAGTGTTGCTAGGCAAAGCCTGGCTCATTTGGTAATTTCAGGGGAATTGCACAGCTGGCCACCTTGAGACTGTGTCCCCAGCCAGAGAAAAATATGACACAGGATAACATCCTGCAAGTGTATTCAGCTGTCCCCAGTTCACAGGCTCACAGGATGTTAGGGGGTGGAAGGGACCCAAGGAGATCATCCAGTCCAACCCCCTGCCAGAGCAGGACAATCCTATCTAACACAGGTCACAGAGGAACACATCCAGACAGGCCTGGAAAGGCTCCACAGGAGACCTCGCAGCCTCTCTGGGCAGCCTGTGCCAGTGCTCTGGGACCCTTACAGGAAAGAAGTTCCCCCTTGTGTTGAGGCAGAACCTCCTGTGCTGCAGCTTGCACCCATTGCTGCTTGTCCTGTGCCAGGGAGCAGTGGCCTGTCCCCCCTGTCCTGGCCAGCCCTCAGATCCAGCCCAGGATGCCATTTGCTCTCCTGCCCACCTGGGCACTCTGCTGCCTCATCTTCAGCTACTCTCTCCCAGCACCCCCAGGTCCCTCTCTGCCTGGCTGCTCTCAGCCACTCTGTCCCCAGCCTGTAGTGCTGCTTGGGGTTGTTGTGGCCAAAGTGCAGAACCCTGCACTTGGCCTTGTTCAACCTCATCCCATTGGCCTCTGCCCACCCATCCAGCCTGGCCAGGTCCCTCTGCAGGGCTCTCCTACCCTCCAACAGCTCCACAGCTGCTCCTAGCTTGGTGTCCTCTGCAAACTCACTGCTGCTGGACTCAATTCCCTGCTGCAGATCATCAATACAGATATTGAGTGTTTTGAGATGTTCTCCGTAATGGAGCGGATAAGTAAGTAAAGGTTTTGAGTTTGTAAGAGTCCAGGAGAGCAGACAAAGAGTTTAAATTTCAACAGAAAAAACAGAATGTAGCAGGGAAAAAAATTCCATAAGTGAGGTCAGTCAAGTAAGGAAGTAGACTTAGGAAGAGTTTGTAAGAGTCTAGGACAGCAAATGAAGAGTTTAAATTTTGACAGAGAAGACAGAATGCTGCAGGAAAGAATTCCATAGGTGAGGTTGGTGAAGTAAGGAAATAGCCTTAGGAATATTATTGAGTCTTTTTAAGGTTATATTAAGACAAACATCTGTCAGCAGTGACAGAAGTAATTGTGCCTTGGAGCAGGCATTAAATCAAGCACTCTGTAGATGAATGGCTTACAAAATAGATGATGGTTGATCTTTTCAGTAACACACAGAGAAGCAGTTCGATGGAGAGACATTAAGCTGCAAATGCAGTTATGTTATAGTGTTTGAGTTTTTCTTGGCACGAACACACATGAATTGGGGATTAGCGACCACAGCCTTCACAGTCTTTTGCTTCCTAGGTTCTTGCATCCCCTAATGACTTCTGTTTGGTGAAGTTACCAAGTCAAGCACTGTTAGTAGCCTTTCATATGCTTAGTTTTCTCTTCCTCTAATTCAGCTTTTCTGAGAGCTCAAGAGAGAGCTTGACCAGTCACTCAGTCTGACAAAATGGAATGAATTTCTCTCCATTTCTGCTGTGGAATGGTAAGCAGGCACACTCTAGTGCTTTTAGGATTTCTGTTTTCACAGGTATGCCTCAGAATCACCAAGCAAAGTATGAGTATACAGGAGGGTCCTTTCATCTACTGTTACATATGTTCCAGGGCTCAAAATCCTCCACTGGAGCTTCTCTTCTCTGTCTTTGTATCCATCCCATGTAAATAATGTAACTGTTTGTTCTAGTTCGTTGTTTAAAAGCATCACAGACGTAATTTACTCTTTCTTTAAAAAAAGGCAGTATCGGATGAGACTGAACAAGGCCAAGTGCAGGGTTCTACACTTTGGCCACAACCACCCCAAGCAGCACTACAGGCTGGGGACAGTGGCTGAGAGCAGCCAGGCAGAGAGGGACCTGGGGGTGCTGGTAGAGAGTAGCTAAAGATGAGGCAGAAGAGTGCCCAGGAGAGCCAATGGCATCCTGGGATGGCTCAGGAGCAGTGTGGGCAGCAGGACCAGGGAGGTTCTTCTGCCCCTGTGCTCAGCAGTGCTCAGGCCACACCTTGAGTGCTGTGTCCAGTTCTGGGCTCCTCCATTCAAGAGAGATGTTGAGGTGCTGGAAGGTGTCCAGAGAAGGGCAGCGAAGCTGGTGAGGGGCCTGGAGCACAGCCCTGTGAGGAGAGGCTGAGGGAGCTGGGGGTGTGCAGCCTGCAGAAGAGGAGGCTCAGGGCAGACCTCATTGCTGTCTACAACTCCCTGCAGGGAGGCTGTAGCCAGATGGGGTTGGTCTCTTCTGCCAGGCAGCCAGCAACAGAACAAAGGGACACAGCTTCAAGCTGTGCCAGGGGAGGTCTAGGCTGGACATCACCTCTGCTATGAGGACAGGCTGAGGGAGATGGGGTTGTTCAGCCCAGACAAGAGGAGGCTCCAGGGAGACCTAATAGCAGCCTTCCAGTACCCAAAGGATGGAGACTGTTTACAAAGGCCTGCAGTGATAGGATGAGGGGCAATGACGTCAAACTAGAGAAGAGCAGATTTAGGTTGGATATTAGGAACAAGTTCTTTACTATGAGGGTGGTGCAACACTGGAACAGGTTGCCCAGGGAAATGGTTGAGGCATCTTCCCTCGACATATTCAGGGTGAGGCTTGACAGGCCTCTGGGCAACCTGATCTAGTAGAGGCTGTCCCTGCTGACTGCAGAGGGGGTTGGACTAGATGACCTTTGGAGGTCCCTTCCAGCCCAGCCCATTCTATGATTCTATGGAGGTTAAGAGGAAGTTGTTGTCAGAGAGAGTGATTGGCATTGGAATGGGCTGCCCAGGGAGGTGGTGGAGTCTCTGTGCCTGGAGGTGTTGAAGCCAAGCCTGGATGAGGCACTTAGTGCCATGGTCTGGTTGCTTGGCCAGGGCTGGGTGCTAGGTTGGACTGGGTGAGCTTGGAGGTCTCTTCCAACCTGGTTGATTCCATGATTCTCTGATGTCAGGCGAAGTCAGGGCTTTTACCCTGCCCACCCACGGTTGCTTCCCCCTGCACAGGAGTAGCAGGGGAACACGTCTGAGCAAGCCAGGGCATGGATAAGCCCTATCAGACCTACCACCACAGATAGGGATGGGATATTTTTTCATGGAATTTCCTTCTCTGGAGAATTTCAGAACCTGTCTGGATGTGTTCCTCTGTAACCTCATCTAGGAGAACCTGCTTTAGCAGGGGAGTTGGAGTAGTTGATCTCCATAGAACTACAGAATCAACCAGGTTGGAAG
>WAAF01005164.1:94375-112842 GCA_013400475.1 Tricholaema leucomelas | reverse complement strand
GCTCCCTCAGCCTCTCCTCACAGGGCTGTGCTCCAGGCCCCTCACCAGCTTTGTCACCCTCCTGTGGACACCTTCCAGCACCTCAACATCTCTCTTGAATGGAGGAGCCCAGAACTGGACACAGCACTCAAGGTGTGGCCTGAGCAGTGCTGAGCACAGGGGCAGAAGAACCTCCTTTGTCCTGCTGGCCACACTGCTCCTGAGCCAGGCCAGGATGCCATTGGCTCTGCTGCCCACCTGGGCACACTGCTGCCTCATCTTCAGCTACTCTCCACCAGTATCCCCAGGTCCCTTTTTTCCTGGCTGAGACTCCACAACCCCCCTGGGCAGCCTGTTCAGAGTTCTGTCACCTTCACAGGGAAAAAAGTCCTCCTCATGTTTAAATGAAACTTGCTATGCCTCAGCTGCCACTCAGTGCCCCTTGTCCTGGCAAGATGAGAATGCAGCAGGCACAGCACATGGCAGCAGTGCCTCATGGCAGCGCTGGGCAGGTTGGAGGCTTCCTTGCAAAGCAAAACTCAACCATTCTACTCAGAAACTCTCAAGCCTGCTGCTGCACAGCTCAGCAGTTAACACAGAGTCACAGAATGAGGCTGGGCTGGAAGGAACCTGCAAAACTCATCCGGTCCAACCCCCACTGAACTCAGCAGGAACATCCTCCACTAGATCAGGTTGCCCACAGTCCTGTCCAGCCTCACCTTTAATACCTCCAGGGATGAAGCCCCAACCACCTCCCCAGGCAAACTGTTACAGTTCTCAATCAGCCTCTTGGTGCAGAACTTCTTCCTAACTTCCACTGCAGTGCCTCCTCCACCCAACTCTGATGTCCTGATTCACCACCAGCCAGGAGTTTGGGCTTTTGGATCTCTGTATCTGCATCTGGCACCTCAGATTCATTGGTGCCCTGTGGCAGAGTTGTCTGTGGCCATAACAACTGATGCTTGTAGGTCAAATGAGACAGCAAAGAGGGCTGGGGAGGAGCAGCTGAGGGACCTGGGGGTGGTTAGTGTGGAGAAGAGGAGGCTGAGGGCAGAGCTCATTGCTCTCTACAGCTCCCTGAGAGGAGGCTGCAGTGAGGTGGGGGTTGAGCTCTGCTCCCTAGAAACAAGTGACAGGAGAGGAAATGTCCTCAAACTGTCCCAGGGGAGGTTTAGGTTGGACATTAGAAGAAACCTGAGTGAAAGAATTCTCAAAGCCTGGCACAGGCTGCCCAGGGAGGTGTCTCAATGCCCATCCCTGGAGGTGCTTGAAAGAGGCAGAGCTGTGGTGCTGAGGGACATGGCTTAGCCCCAGCCTTGGCAGAGTTAGTTAGAGAATGGTTGGATTTGATCTTAAAGGGCTTCTCCAACCAAACCCATTTGGGATTCTATGATTTTTTTTCCCCAAGCAAAGTCTAAGACAGGCAGAGGCACAGCTTCCCCCTGGCCTGTCCCCTCTAAGGGCCACTCCTGTCTGCTCCTACCTGAAGCCACCTCACAGGCAGCTCTTGCTCAGCATTTATTTTCCTTCTCCTCCTCTGAGATCCGCAGGAAGCTTTTGAGAAATGCCTGGCACTTGATGTTTATCAATGTTTTTTTCTCTCACTGTGCAGGAGAGAAGCATGAGGGACATATTTCACTAGGAAGTGGGTTTCTAGTTAACAGGACAGAATGAAAGCCAAGCTATAGATCAGCTCCAAGTGTCAAAAGAGAAAAGGCTTCGATTTACTGCAAGCGATATCCGAGCTAGAAGGATGCAGAATGCTGGAAATCAAGATCCTGATTTAGCAAAGTACTCCAAGATGTGCTTCAAAATCAAGTGTACACTTAGGTCCTGCTGAGGCTGAAGGACAGGGTGAGTCCCTTCCATTAAGAAGATTACAGAAAAGAGCTTTCATTTGGACATTTCTTTGGTGTTTCACTTCTCACTCTGTCTGCTGTGTGAACAGAAGCAGCATGGCACTTCACAGGATCACAGAGCCACGGAATGGTAGGGGCTGGAAGAGACCCTGAAGGATCACCCAGTCCAACCCCCCTGCCAGAGCAAGAGCAGCCAGGGCAGGTCACTCAGGAACGCATCCTGGTGGATATGGAGTATCTCCAGAGAAGGAGACTCCACAACCCCCTTGGGCAGCCTGCTACAGGGCTCCAGCACCCTCCTCACACAAAAAATTCCTCATGTTTCCATGGAACTTCCTATGCCTCAGCTTCCACCAGTGCCCCTTGTCCTGTCCTTGGGCATCACCCAGCAGAGCCTGGCTCCAGCCTCTTGGCACTCACCCTGCTCATCTTTATCAACATGAATGAGGGCAGCCCTCAGGCTCCTCTGCTCCAGGCTACACAGCCCCAGCTCCCTCAGGCTCCTCTGCTCCAGGTTACACAGCCCCAGCTCCCTCAGGCTCCTCTGCTCCAGGTTACACAGCCCCAGCTCCCTCAGGCTCCTCTGCTCCAGGTTACACAGCCCCAGCTCCCTCAGGCTCCTCTGCTCCAGGCTACACAGCCCCAGCTCCCCCAGGCTCTCCTTGTGAGGAAGATGTTCCACTGCCTTCAGCATCTTTGTGACTCTGTGCTGGACTCTCTCAAGCAGTTCCCTGAGCTCCTTCTGGAACTGAGATGCCCAGAACCGGACACAGTATTCCAGGTGTGGCCTCAACAGGGCAGAGCAGAGGAGCAGGAGAACCTCTCTCAACCTTCTCACCACAGCCCTTCTTAACCATCCAAGAACGGCTTTTGCCTTCTTGGCCACAAGAGCCAGAATATTCCCCTCCCTCGAAAATATTCTGCAAGCACCCAGGAGAAAAGGAAACTTCTTCAATACTTTCTGGGCTGCATTCAGATCAAGACTGTAAGGCTGTGATGTGGACATGCAGCAGGGGCTGACACCTCTGCCTGCAGGCAGGCTTTTATTGCCTGATGAGTGACCCTGAGAGGTTGAGGAGAGCTTTGTGCCTTCTGAAATGAGCAAACACTGAGGTCACACAGGAACCATGGTCACTGTGGTGGTTTGTACAAGGTAAAGAGGTTTTTTTCCCACAGGAACAGCCCTTGCCTGGGAGTTTCACATTTCATCAGCGTGCACCTCCCCTGTGCCAGCTTGGGGCTCTGCTGGGGAATAGGCAGGGCAGGATCACCTCAGCTATTTGCCACATCTGCTGGAGTCTGAAAGTGTGGAAGACTCCAACTACATACAACAGCTACAGAATCTTTGAACCTGCATATGTAAAATATTGGGATAAGACTAAAGGACAGCAGCTGGAGTTTAAGAGGAGCCTGACTGCTGACCCCAGGGACCAAAGCAACCACATCTGCCCCCCAAACGAACAGGGCTTGAGGCAACCACATCAGGAAGAATTACAGCATGGGGTGGGTTGGAAGGCACCTTCAAGATCATCCAGTTCTAACCCCCTGCCATGGGCAGGGACATCTCCCACTAACTCGGCTTGCTCAAGGCCTCACCCAACCTGATCATCAGGGATGAGGCATCCACAACTTCTCTGGGCAACCTTTTCTGGTATCTCACCACCCTCATAACCAAGAANGAGGAGGCACTTAGCGCCATGGTCTGGTTGACTGAATAGTGCTGGGTGATAGGTTGGACTGGAGGTCTCTTCCAACCTGGTTGATTCTATGACTCAATGAACCTTAAAGGTCTTTTCCAACCAAAAGCATCCTGTAATTCTGAAGTCAGTGGGTGAGGGTGAACAGAGTGGAAATGAATCCTAGAACGGGCTGGGTTGGAAGGGACCTCCAAAGCGCCTCCAGTCTGAGCCCTGCACTCAGCAGGGACATCCTTCACTACAGCAGGTTGCCCACAGCTCTATCCAGCCTCACCTTGAAGATCTCCAGAGATGGAGCCTCAACCACCTCCCTGGGCAACCTGTTGCAGTGTTCCAGCACCTGCCTGGTACGGAACTTGTTCCTCACATCCAGTCTCAATCTGCTCTGCTCTAGTTTGAGGCCACTGCAGCATCTTCCCGTATCACACACCCCCTTGAAATGACACCATTCCATCAGCACCTCCATGGCAGCAGTGAAGCTGTGAGTCACACCCACCAGCAGCAGAGAAGAGCAGCCCTGCAGGCGCTCAGGACCCTGCCATGCAAACACCTTCCCCGTGCCAGTTTCTTGCAACAGAGAGCCGCAAAGCGCGATTAAAAACCCTCACAGCTCATTTGGTGGGACCTGTGTCTGCCCAGAGCACTGAATCATGCACTTTGCACAGAGATGGGGCAGAGGCATTTCTCTAGCAGCTGGGGACCTGCCCCACCTACTACCCATCCCGTCTCCCTCTAACTGTCCCCCCCCAAGAAGAAGCACTACTGAAGACTTAACCTCAGGAAGCCTTTAGCAGCAGAAGAACTCTGGGAGACCTCTCTAGGATGCTGCAGATCTTCAGGCTTCCTCTCCCGCTCCCTCTCTCATGAGTGCTCTGATTTATAGGCCCAGTTTGGCCTCTTATGATTTAATAGAATGGATTTTCTTTTGGCCCTGTAATTTATTGTGAAGAGGTGCCAGAGCAGGACCAGAGAATCCAGCACAGATCTCACAGGAACACATCCAGGCAGGGCTGGAAAGGCTTTAGAGAAGGAGACTCCACAACCTCTCTGGCAGCCTCTGCCAGGGCTCTGGGACCCTTACAGTCAAGAAATTCTTCCTCATGTTGAGGTGGAACTTCCTGTGCTGGAGTTTTCATCCATTGTCCCTTGTCCTATCCCAGGGCACAAGTGAGCAGAGGCTGTCCCTGTCCCTTCATTCCTGACCCCCAGCCTGACTCCACAACCTCTCCAGGCAGCCTGTTCTAGCATACTGAGACCCTTACAGTAAAGATGTTCTTCCTCGTGTTGCAGTCTACACCCATTGCCCCTTGTGCTGTGCCAGGGTGAAACTGAGAAGAGTTTGCCCCCTCCCTCTTGACCCCCAGACATGTACAGATATTCATAGAATCAAGCAGGCTGGAAGAGACCTCCAAGCTCAGCCAGTCCAACCTAGCACCCAGCCCTGGCCAATCAACCAGACCATGGCACTAAGTGCCCCAGCCAGGCTTTGCTTCAACACCTCCAGGGACAGTGACTCCACCACCTCCCTGGGCAGCCCATTCCAATGCCAATCCCTCTCTCTGCCAACAACTTCCTCCTAACATCCAGCCTAGACCTCCCCTGCCACAACTTGAGACTGTGTCCCCTTCTTCTGTTGCTGCTTGCCTGGCAGAAGAGCCCAACCCCACCTGGCTACAGCCTCCCTTCAGGTAGCTGCAGACAGCAATGAGGTCTGCCCTGAGCCTCCTCTTCTGCAGGCTGCACACCCCCAGCTCCCTCTCTGCCTGGCTGCTCTCAGCCACTCTGTCCCCAGCCTGTAGTGCTGCTTGGGGTTGTTGTGGCCGAAGTGTAGAACCCTGCACTTGGCCTTGTTCAATCTGATCCCATTGATTAGACTCCCTCCAAGTCTTCTCTTCATCAGACTGAGGAGCCCCAGACCAAGCAGCCCCATGTCCCTGAGCCTCTCCCCACGCCACCGCCCGGAAGGCAGCTGCCAGCGGAGCGTCACCGCCGCAGCCCTTCCAGAACAATTTTCCATTGCCAATGACCGCAGGGCTGAGCCCTGAAGGCTTAAAGTTTATGATGTGTAGCACTGTGAGGCTGAGCTGGGGGCCTTGGTTTGGACAAACCTGCCATTAACACCCCCCCCCCCACACACACACACACCTCTCCCCTCCCTTGGCTGGCAGCTACGTTACCGGGGGTGACAGATTGTGAGGTAGGGAGAGTAATTCAGACTATTACCCAGGTGAAGGCATGAAAGCCGGGTGATATATGAAGACCACTTAAATTCATTGTATCTTGTACATCACATCTTTGATAGATTATAGCTGTGGCATTAAAATGGAAATGGTTTCTCTGAGGCCTGACAGGGGCTGGGGGTGACCCCTGACCTCCCTCTGAGGAATGTGACTGACCGAATTATCAGTTAAGAGAAAAATCTATGGGGAATAGACTCGCTGTGATGGAGAATCCACCATGCATATATCCTTTTTCTTAACACCCCACTCCCCTATTTTTTTTTCCCCAGCTTTGGCTGTGATTGAAAGCTGCTCCAGCCTTTATCCCTCACCCCAACCTCCTCCTCAGCTCCCCCCTGACTCCCCAGCCAATCCCAACCTCTTACATCCAACGTGGCCCCTTTGCTATTGATTGAAAACTTGCTATTAGAGGGTAGTAGGTTTCTACCCACAGGCTGCCTGCTGATTTAATTTGGAAAACATTTAATTTTTTTTTGGGGGGGGGGGTATGGGGGTAGGAGGGGTGGTGCTGGCTGAAGCGCTAGGGAGCAGCTGGCTCTTTAGCTGCGCCGCCGCCGCCGCCGCTCCCAGGTGTCCTCTTTTGCAATCATGTGTTCCCCTTCCCCTTTGCTTAACAAGTTATTTCCATTTCTAAACGAAGGCTGAACGAGAGGAAAGGGGAGGGGGGAGGAAAAAAAAAAGATGACATGCAAATGGAGAGCCTGCCTGCCTGCCATTCATGCAGGGAGAGAGAGAGAGAGAGAGAGAGAGGAAAAAAAAGTTCCCCTGGAATTCCCTCAACTCTGCCCGGCCCCCTCCTTGCCCTCCCCCTGCATCTGTCAGGAGGGAAAAACAGAGCCCTTGTTCTCATCAGATTGTTTTTACCAATGACCTGACACCACCATCTATAATTAATTACATCATTTACATTAGACTATTGACTAAACAAATACATAAATCATAGGCAGAGTCAATAGAGGCAGACATATTTAATCATGTTCTAAATAATGATTACTGCTCCCATAATGCAATAATTATTTTCAGCAGCTGACTTGAATTAATCTTCTGTCAAAGTGCCACCAGGGGAACAACAACAAAAAAGAGAGAGAGAGAGAGAGAGAGAGAGAGAGAGAGGACCAGGATGAAGATGAAGGCGGTGGCCCCAGTGATGGAGAAGCTGTCTAAGGCTTCTCCTTCACTCTCTAGCTCCCTGCCTGCCTCTGTTTTCCACAAGGGCTGTGGGCAATTCCCCTCCTCCTGCTCCCACCACGCTGAGCATCCCATGGGGTTGACCTCAGCCCCAGCTCAACTCCCACATGACAGGGAGTCAGCCTTCTTCCACTAAGGAAGGTTGTGGACTTGCTGGAGTGAGTCCAGAGGAGGCCATGCAGATGATCAGAGAGCTGGAGCACCCCTCCCATGCAAACAGGCTGGGAGAGTTGGGGCTGTTCAGCCTGGAGAAGGCTCCAGGGAGACCTTAGAGCTGTGTTTCAGTATCTGCAGGGGACCAACAGGCAGGCTGGGGAGGGACTGTTCACAGAATCCACCAGGTTGGAAAAGATCTTTGAGATCATTGAGTCCAACCTATCACCTAACCCTTCTAATCAACTAACCCCTGGCACTGAGTGCCTCATCCAGCCTCCTTCTAAACACCTCCAGGGATGGGGACTCCACCACCTCCCCAGGCAGCCCATTCCAATGCCAATCACTCTTGCTGTGAAGAATTTCCTCCTAACATCCATCCTGAACCTGCCCTGGCACAGCTTGAGGCTGTGTCCTCTTGTTCTGTCATTGGGTGCCTGGCAGAAGAGACCAACCCTACCTGGCCACAACCTCCTTTCATGTAGTTGTAGAGAGCAATACGGTGTCCCCTGAGCCTCCTCTTTTCCAGGCTGAACAACCCCAGCTCCCTCAGCCTTTCCCCCTAAGGCTGTGCTCCAGCTCCCTCGCCAGCCTTGTGCCCTAGGATGAGGGCAATGATTTGAAACTGAAGCAGGGCAGAGTTGGGTTGGACATCAGGAGGAAGTTCTGCACTTTGAGGGTGGGGAGACACTGAGACAGGCTGCCCAGAGAGGTGATGGAGGCTCCATCCTTGGAGACATTCAAGGTCAGACCTGATGTGGCTCTGGACAGCCTGCTCTAGTTGGGAGATGACCTTGGACAAGATGCCCTCGGAGGGTCCCTTCCAACCTGATGCATTCTCTGATTCTGTAACTCCAAGCTGACAGCAGGTAAAGGATGAGCTCCCATTTACTCCAGAAAGTGCCCTGCAGTGTCCCTCTGTCCCTTGCAGCACTAAGGCTCTGCTCAGGCATCCTTGCACCCCTCCTCTCCACACAGAGCAGCCTGGTTTGCAAGGTGCTGAAGAGATCTGACAGCCAGAGCGCCGTGAGCCGCCTGCGTAGGTTCTGCTCTCCTCAGAGGCTGATGCAATTAGAGTGAATTTAACTCCCATCTGCTTAAAAGCATTTCAAAAGGCATTTCATTAACTTGCAAAGCACACATCTGGTCTGTCCTGCCCACCTGCCTGGTGTGCTTCAGCCATGGAATCTTCTCCAAGGCCCTTGAGTACGGAGCAGAGCTCCTTCTCCCCTTCTCTTTCCATAGCACCCAAAAGCAAAGCCATAGAACGCATTGAAAGGGACCCTCGAAGGTCATCTCATCCAACCCCCACCCCTGCAGTGAGCAGGGACTTCTTTAAACTAGATCAGGTTGCTCAGGGCCCCATCAAGCTGGACCATAAATGTCCTCAAGAATGGGGTACCACACACATCTCTGGGCAAGCTGTTCCAGACTTTCACTGCCCTCACTGTGAAGAGCTTCCTCCTGATGCTGAAATGAGCACTGCAGAGCAGCAGCACAGAATCCCATCCCCAGTAGTCAGTTTATGGAGCCATTAAGGACATTAAGCAGTTAGAGTGTGTCCAGAGAAGGGCACCAAAGCTGGGGAAGGGTCTGGAGAGTAGGGCTGAGGAGCAGCTGAGGGATCTGAGGGTGTTTAGTATGGAGAAGAGGAGGCTGAGGGCAGACCTCATTGCTCTCTGCAGCTGAGAGGAGGTTGGAACCAGGTGGGAATTAGGCTCTTCTCCATAGTTACAAATGAGAGGAGAGGAGAGGAAATGGCCTCAAGTTACTCCAGGGTGCTGGAGTCACCATCCCTGGAGGTGTTCCCCAGCAGCCTCTGGAGCTGGTGCTTAGGGACATGGTTTGACCCTTCAGTGCTGGGTTGAGGGTTGGACTGGACAAGCTTGGAGGTCTCTTCCAACCAGATGTTTTGTGTGATTCTGTGATTCACAGGCAGCCTCTGCCCCAGTCTGTAGTAAAGAAATAAAGCTCATTCAGTCCAGACAGGGGGAAGGAGCCAAATGATCCACTTACTGATCAACTTTTTGGTCAGGCTGTCATTTCTAGCTAGGCTTAAAAGCAACCTTTCAAAACCATGTTCCAGGAGCAGAGGCAACAGCAAGGCAGGCTGGGCTTTGGCTTGATTAGATTTTGCTCCTTTACCTTGATGAAAGGATGCCTGATTAGCATTCCAAAATGAGAGTGTGCTCTAAATGTAAGTGGATTTTAATACAATCTTTGGGAGGAAATGTCAAACTGCTCCGGGCACATCTCCTCCCTGCCCTGCTTTGCTTCCCCAAACAGCAGAGTTCAGCAAGAACTCTGCTAGGATGATGGGTGGGGCAGAGAGGACTGCAGAGGCAAGGGAAAAGGTGAGGCAGCTGACAGTGTGAGCTGGCAGCCCAGTGGCAGCCTGGCCAGAGATGGAGAGAGGGGATCCTGTCCCTCACCTGCAGTGCTGGGGCCAGCTATGGAACCCCCAATACAGGAAGGACATGGAGCTGATGGAGAGGGTCCAGAGGAGGCCATGAAAATCATCAGGGGGTTGGAGCAGCTCTGCTGTGGGGACAGGCTGAGGGAGCTCTGGGTGGTCAGCCTGGAGGAGAGAAGGATCCAGGCAGACCTCAAAGCAGTCTGCCAGTACCTGAAGGCTGCAGAGGGACTGTTCCCAAAGGCCTGCAGGGACAGGATGAGGGAGAATGGTTTGAGATGAGAGCAGAGCAGATTGAGATCGGATGTGAGGAACAAGTTGTGCACCAGGAGGGTGCTGAAACACTGCAACAAGGAGGTGGTTGAAAAATCCCTCTGAGATTGCCCAGTCCAACCAGTAAGCCAACACCACCATGGCCCCAAGTGCCATGGCCACACCTTTCTGGAACACCTCCAGGGACGGGGACTCAACCACCCCCCTGGGTAGCTTGTGCCAATCCCTGACCACTCCTGCAGTAAAGAATTTTTTCATCTCCAACACAAACCTCCCCTGGTGCAACCTGAGGCCACTTCCTCTCCTATCACCTGAGACTAGGCAGAAGAATCCACCCTCCATTCCACTACAGCCTCCTCTCAGGGAGCTGTAGAGAGCAATGAGCTCTGCCCGCAGCCTCCTCTTCTCCACACTAACCCTCCCCAGCTCCCTCAGCTGCTCCTCCCCAGCCTTGTTCTTCAGACCCTTCCCCACCTGGTCTCTTCCAAGCTGGTTGAGTCTATCATTCTCTTCTCCAGACTGAACAGCCCCAACTCTCTCAGCCTGTCCCCACAGAAGAGGAGCTGAAGCCCTCTGCTCATCATCATGACCCCTCTTGGAGTGAGGAAGCCAAAACCAAACTCAGAACATCTTCCTTAGGAGTTTAAGGAGCCTCTGAAAATAGTCATGACTCATAGAATCAAGCAGGTTGGGAGAGACCTCCANCGCCCTCCTGTGGACACCTTCCAGCACCTCAACATCTCTCTTCAATTGAGGAGCCCAGAACTGGACACAGCACTCAAGAAGTGCTGAGCACAGGGGCAGAAGAACCTCCCTTGTCCTGCTGGCCACACTCTTCCTGATCCAGGCCAGGCTGCCATTGGCTCTCCTGCCCACCTGGGCACACTGCTGCCTCATCTCCAGCTCCTCTCTCCCAGCACTCCAAAGGTAAGACATTCTGCAGTTAGCAAAAAAATGAAACCCACAGCCAGACTCACCCCCAAAAGCTGGAGCAGGCCAAGCATACCTGCTGAAATTAAATTAAACATTAACATGCCCTGCTTTGGAGCTGCCCTGTGACCGTAATGTGTGCACCCTTAATGAACCGCAATTTATTTACACCTCAAACAAAGAGGATCCTCTCTGCCCTAAAGTAGTTAAATTGCCCTCTTCTGAGTGAAATTTATTGCCATTTAAACATGCCCAGAGGCCATTCTGCTGGGCATTACAATAATCTATCATTTCTGCAACTGCTGGTATCCTCTTCTTGTGGTTCAAATTCAATCTGAGAAGGGTCAACAGAATTTTTCCACCAAATGCTTTCCCCCCCCCCCGCCTTTGCCTATCATCAATTTGCTTTTGTCAACAAAAAGGGCATTACCACCCAATGAAACAGAAGATCCTCTTAAGGCCTCTGGCAAACAGCAAAGAGCTTCTCTGATCTATCACAGCTCTGCTGCTTGCAGCTGGGTGGGTGAGGGTCCCTCTGGGGGCTGTCGCTGCAGTGAGCGTAGCAGCAGCAGCTTGGCAAAGCCCTTTGCTGCCAGCAGAGTTTCTCGCCCTGCTGAAGCACTGCTCTATGGACAATGACAGGATTGGCCACCAGGACAGGGAGGGGATTCAGCCACTCTGCTCTGCTGAGACCCCACCTGCAGCACTGCCTCCCCTTCAGGGGCCCACAGTGCAAGAAAGACTTGGAGAGGGTCCAGAGGAGGTCATGAGGCAAGATGGACATGGAGAGGGTCCCGAGGAGGTCATGAAGCATGAAGGACATGGAGAGGGTCCAGAGGAGGTCAGGAGGCAAGAAGGACATGGAGAGGGTCCAGAGGGGGTCAGGAGGCAAGAAGGACGTGGAGAGGGTCCAGAGGGAGTCAGGAGGCAAGAAGGACATGGAGAAGGTCCAGAGGAGGTCAGGAGGCAAGAAAGACGTGGAGAGGGTCCAGAGGAGGTCAGGAGGCAAGAAAGACGTAGAGAGGGTCCAGAGGAGGTCAGCAGGCAAGAAGGATGTGGAGAGGGTCCAGAGGAGGTCATGAGGATGGTCAGAGGGATAGAGAACATCCCCCATGGGGACAGGCTGGGAGGGATGGGATTGTTCAGCCTGGGGAAGAGGAAGCTCCAGGGAGATCTTAGAGCAGCCTCAGAGTACCTGAAAGGGCTTCAGGAGAGCTGGGGAGGGACTTTTAAGAAGGGCTGGGAGTGCCAGGATGAGGGAGAGTGGCTTTGAGCTGGGAGAGGGGAGGTTAAGAGTGGAGATGAGGAAGAAATTGTTGAGAGTAAGGGTGGGGAGACACTGGCACAGGTTGCCCAGGGAGGTTGTGGCTGTCCCCTCCCCGGAGGTGTTCAAGGCCAGGTTGGATGAGGCCTTGAACAAGCTGTGCTAGTGGGAGGTGTCCCTGCCCACGGCCAGGGAGTTGGAACTGGATGAGCTTTAAGGTCCCTTTCAAGCCAACCCCTTCAGTGATTCTATGCCATGGTTTGAAGAGCAGATGTTCCACCAGGCACTTCTGACTGTGCTGACAGCTCAGTTTTCCATCACCAGGCTCCTCTGCCTCTCTCCCCTACACACAGCCAGAGCACAAACTGAGACCTGCTGCACCTTGCACCGCATCCATCCCCTCCTCTGATTTTTAATCACCTGGAAACATTCATATTGCTGTTCCTGTGCTGGAACAGTGATGAAAGCTGCTCTCCTCACTTGGAACAGGATGGAGGTGAGGAGAACAGCCTGGGACAGCTTACAGCAATTACTTGGTTTAGCTTTTAAGGAGAAGACTTGGCCAGCAAAGCTACGCAGAGGAGAAGAGATGTGAGATGCACCTACAAATAGCTCTTGTCTCTGTGCTCAGGGGAACAGCTTGCATGTGGGTAGAGGAAAGAGGGCATGAGCAGAGCTCTATCTCCACTAACCCACTATGCCAACCTGTCCTAAGAAGCTAGGAGAAGGAGGAGCAGATGAGCCTGCAGAGGCGAAGAAAGGCACCGAGATTCTCTGGAGGTGTATGGGGTTCACCCTTCAAAGCATCAGGCAAAGCCATCACATGGGCCTGCAGAAACACCTTCTACAACAAGCAGTATTTTACTGAGCAGTGTGTGGATTGTCCACCTTGGATGAGCTGATCCTGCCTACAGATGGAAACTGGAGGATGAGAGGTTGGAAGGGATCCCTCCAGAAAGTGATGTGGGCTTCGGGCTGGGGGTAAGCTGAATATGAGTCAGCAGGCAGTCAGAAGGGCCAAGCACATCCTGGGCTGCAGCAATCACCAGCCAGCTGAGGGAGGTGATTGTTCCACTCCACAGTGCCCTAGTGCAACCTCACCTTGAGTATTGTGTGCTGGTAGGGTCACAGAAGGGGTTGGGTTGGAGGGGACCTCAAAGATCCTCCAGTTCCAACCTGTGACCGCTCGAATCCACTGAGGATGCTCGGTGTTGCTGGATGATGTAGTCTGTTGACAATGGCTGTTGCACACAAGTCTGCTGCTTGCTCATAAAAACCAATCATGGCTTGGCCATAATAAAATTTAAAGAGACAGTAATCCCAGTTTTATGATGAGTGATGGCTTCAAACTGGAAGAAGCTGGATTTAGAGGAGGCTTGAGGAAGCAATTCTTCCCCATCACCTTCTGCAAGAAAATACTAGAAACCAGGAATTTATGTTGATGAGCTTCCAAG
The DNA here is from genome assembly GCA_013400475.1 of Tricholaema leucomelas. Classification (NCBI taxonomy): domain Eukaryota; kingdom Metazoa; phylum Chordata; class Aves; order Piciformes; family Lybiidae; genus Tricholaema lacrymosa; species Tricholaema leucomelas. The sequence continues at coordinate 99,392 of WAAF01005164.1, read as the reverse complement.
CATCCAAGTAACCTCCTCTAGCACACCAGCTGGGCAGGAGGCAACCCATTAAACCCCTCCCTGGATGCCAGGGACTGACAAATGGCCCCACTCTTTATGAAAACCCCATGCCTCATGGTATTTGTCACTGCTGTCTGGGCTGTGACAAACGTCAGACCTCCGGCAGCAAAAGGCACAGCACATTTCATGCCATCAAAACACGAATCTGAGCTCAGCTCCAGGCTGTTCCAGGGGAAGGAGCAGGGGCTGACAGCTTCTGAGCATGCAGAATTATTGCTGCCTTAATGCTGAATTACAGAACCCCTCACAAGCAGAGCCTCACGTTCCAGGTACCTTCATAACTCACCAGGGAGCAGCAGCTGTCCGCCAGTGACTGTGCACCCAGCCAGAGCAGCCAGCAGCAGGGCCTGCAAATGCTTGGCATAAACCCATCTGACACCTGCTCCCTGGCTGTTTGGTTGCTCAGGTGGGTACCCAGCAGTTGGTAGGGTCTGGATGGAGAGCAGACTTGGCATGTAGACAAAGACTGGTCCAAAGGGTCACTTGGACAGTTAACCCCCAACTGCTATTTTCCTACCACTGAGGCAAGAGCTGAGAGCTTCACAGAGTCACAGAATCAGTTTGATTGGAAAAGCTCTTGAAGCTCATCCACTCCAATCATTCTCCAGCTCTGCCAAGGCTGGGCTAAGCCATGGCCCTCAGCACCACAGCTCTGCCTCTCTGAAACACCTCCAGGGATGGGCATTCAACCACCTCCCTGATCAGCCTGGGCCAGGCTTTGAGAACCCTTTCAGGGAAGAGGTTTCCTCTAATGCCCAACCAAAACCTCCCCTGGGGCAGTTTGAGGCCATTTCCTCTCCTGTCACTTGTTACCTAGGCAAAAGAAACCAACACAACCCTCACCTCACTGCAGCTGTAAAGAGCAATGAGGTCTGCCCTCAGCCTCCTCTTCTGCAGACTAACCAAGCCCAGGTCCCTCAGCAAACCTATTCTCAGACCCTGCATTCAGCAGGGTACAGTGTGCCATCAGCACCTGTTGCAGTGCCACAGACACCAGCCTCTCAGGCCTGCTGAAGGTCAGGAAGATGCTTTGGGCACATGCAGTGAGCAGAGGATCAGCAACAGCTGCTTCACAGGCAGCAAATGCTTGCTGGGTTCCATTTTATATTGCTGCTTCTGAAAGTGCATCACAGAATGGGCTGGGTTGGAAGGGACCTCCAAAGCTCATCCAGTCCAACCCCCCTGCACTCAGCAGGAGCATCCTCCACTAGAGCAGGTTGCTCACAACCCTGTCCAGCCCTGAAGATCTCCAGGGATGGGGCCACAAACACATAGAATCAGTCAGGGTTGGAAAGGATCATCACAAGGATCATCTAGCTCCAAACCCCCTGCCATGGGCATGGACACCCCACCCTAGATCAGATATGTCTCTGCCATCCCTGCAGTCCACTGTGCTCAGCACGGGCCACTGATTGCACTCCATGATCTTAAAGGGCAACTCTGTGTCTCTGCCTTCCCTGCAGTCCACTGTGCTCAGCATTGGGCCACTGACTGGTGCTGGAACCTGCTGCAGGGTTCCAGCACCTTCCTGGTGCACAACTTGTTCCTCACATCCAATCTCAATCTGCTCTGCTCTCATCTCAAACCATTCTCCCTCGGTCCTGTCCCTGCAGGCCTTTGGGAACAGTCCCTCTGCAGCTTTCTGTAGCCCCTTCAGGTACTGGAATGTAGCTCTGAGTTCTGCCTGGAGCCTTCTCTTCTCCAGGATGAACAACCCCAACTCCCTCAGCCTGTCCTCATAGCAGAGGTGCTCCAAACTGCTGATCACCTTTGTGGTCTCCCCTGAACTCTCTCCATCAGCTCCATCTCTTTCCTGTGTTGGGGATTCCAGAGCTAGCCCCAGCACTGCAGGTGAGGCCTCCCCAGAGCAGAGGAGCAGGATCTCCTCTCTCCAGCTCTGGCCATGCTGCTCTGGATACAGCGCAAGTTGCCATTAGCCTTCTGTGCTGCAAGCTCACACTGCCTGCTCCTGCCCAGCTTCTCCCCCACCAGCACCCCCAAGTCCTTTTCCTCGGGGCTGCTCAGGTGCACACCGCCTAACCCCAGCAGACTGGAGGTCGATGGTGCTGCCTCATGTCCAAGCTTTTCACCCCTCAGCACCCCCTAGTCCTCCCTTCTCAAGGCTGCTCTCCATCCCTTCGCCCCCAGGACATTGCTCTGCTAAACATTTCAATAAGGGTGATGTATTCTCCTGTTCTTTCTAACAACACTAATTTGACTTTGCAGACGAATCTCTCACCCAGCAGCATTGTTTCCTACACAATATTAATTTCCTCTGAGATATCTCCTTTTAAATCTGCCACAGTGATAGGTGCTGGAGAAACCCAGAAGCAATTTGTCTGTCGCGATGAAGCTGTAATCAGCAGCCTCATCCTTCTCGGCAGGAGGAAGCAGCTTGATGGTTTCTAACTCAAGAGATCCTTGGAAACTATAAAGTGTCTCCTGCTCTTTAATATCCTTTCCAATTACCCCTGTTGCTGCCATGTTTACACACTTCATGTCTAGAGAAAGGCAACAGAGCTGGTGAAGGGTTTACAGCACAAGTGCTGTGAGTCTGGAGGAGACCTCATTGCTCTCTCCAGCTCCCTGAAAGGAGGCTGCAGTGAGCTGGGGGTTTGGCTCTTCTCTCTAGTAACAAAAGGAACTGGCCTTAAATTGCACCAAAGGGAAGTTTAGGTTGGATGTTAGGAAGAATTTCTTCACTGAAAGGGTTTTTGGCCACTGGCAGCAGTTGACCAGGGAGGTAGTGGAGTCCCCATCCCTGGGCTCCTCACTCCAAGGACTTTGGGGGTCTGGAGCAGGTCCAGAGAAGGGTAAGAAAGGTGGGGAAGGCTCTGGAGAACAGGGCTGGGGAGAAGCAGCTAAGGGAGCTGAGGGTGTTTAGTGTGGAGAAGAAGAGGCTGAGGGCAGACCTCATTGCTCTCTATAGCTACCTCAGAGGAGGCTGCAGTGAGGTAAGAGCTTGGGCTCTGCTCCCTACTCTGAGCTGATAGGAGAGGAAGTGGCCTCAGGTTGTGACAGGGAAGGGTTAGGTTGGAGCTGAGGTAACATTTCTTTGTCGCAAGAGTGGTCAGGTGTTGGAAGAGGCTGCCCAGGGAGGTGGTGGAGTCCCCATCCGTGGAGGCACTGACAAAAGGTGTGGCCACAGTTTAGTGGCCACAGTGGTTGGACTGCATGAGGTATATAGAGTCATGTAGACAGGACGATTAGGGACAGGATTTAGTCAAGGGCTAATTTGGGCCAATGATTGCAATCCGTAATCTTAAAGGGCAACTCTGTGCCTCTGCCTTCCCTGCAGTCCACTGTGAGCCACTCATTGCACTCCACGATCTTAAAGGGCAGCTCTGTGTCTCTGCCTTCCCTGCAGTCCACTGTGCTCAGTATGAGCTACTGATGGCACTCCATGATCTTAAAGGGCAGCTCTGTGTCTGTGCCTTCCTGCAGTCCACTGCACTCAGTGTGAGCTACTGATGGCACTCCATGATCTTAAAGGGCAGCTCTGTGCCTCTGCCTTCCCTGCAGTCCACTGTGCTCAGTATGAGCTACTGATGGCACTCCATGATCTTAAAGGGCAGCTCTGTGTCTCTGCCCTTCCTGCAGTCCATCGCGCTCAGGGCACCGCTGCAGCTGACGGCAGACTGGGGCTGGGATAGCGACCATCACCCACTCATCACACAGCTTGGGGATGAAAACCCCTCGAGATGAGCAGCAGAGGAGGGCAAAGTGGAAGAACGACGGCGCGGCGGCGGCTCCTCCCGCTGGCACCTCCCCGCACCCCTCATCCCCAACCCCGCCGGCAGCGCTGGGCCGCCAGGGCGTAAAAGCCGCTCTGGGACGGCTAACAAACGGCAGGCAAAGCGCAGTTGTCATCTCAGCGTTTTGCTATGCAGATGGGGTTGTGCCTCCCGAGCACGGCAGCCTGCTGCCCTCCAAAGCAAGCCCTGTTTATCACTCGGTGATGCAATAAAAATAACAAATGCCCAGGGTAAGCCCAATTCACTGCGCCACTTAGTATTTGAAATACATAAATATGTCAAGCAAAAGACCTCTAATAGACCCTTTTATCCTGGTAATAGTGTACATATAATTTTCCTCTCATTAGGACAAAAACTACCTAGGGAGCCATCGGTCCATCCTTCATCCATTTAATCTGCATTAGTTTACTTTTACCTTGTGTTTAATCTGCTTTCCCTCAAGGTGTTTTGAATAAATCAATAGGCATACATGATTGCTTAATGATTTTTAGAAGAGCTCCCTTCGACCACAGCTGCATGATTTAGAATGACTAATTCCCCTTTTTACAATTGATTCCCCCCCCACACACACACAGCCAAGCCTGCCATGGCAGCCCCCGTGGCCAGGGGTGAGGTTTAAAAGGGGCCTCAGGATGCTCAGCTGAAGATGTGCCCAGGTGGGCAAGAAGGGCATTGGAAGCCTGGTCTGGATTGGCAATGGTGTGGGGCAGCAGGAGCAGGCAGGGATTGTCCCCTAGGACTCAGCAAGAGGGAGAGCACAGCTTGAGTGTTGGGTTCACTTTTGGGTTCCTCACTCCAAGAAGGACATTGAGGGGTTGGAGCAGGTGCAGAAAGGTGGGGAAAGGTCTGGATTGGAGCAGGTTCAGAAAGGTGGGGAAGGGTCTGGATTGGAGCAGGTTCAGAAAGGTGGGGAAGGGTCTGGATTGGAGCAGGTTCAGAAAGGTGGGGAAGGGTCTGGATTGGAGCAGGTTCAGAAAGGTGGGGAAGGGTCTGGATTGGAGCAGGTTCAGAAAGGTGGGGAAGGGTCTGGATTGGAGCAGGTTCAGAAAGGTGGGGAAGGGTCTGGATTGGAGCAGGTTCAGAAAGGTGGGGAAGGGTCTGGATTGGAGCAGGTTCAGAAAGGTGGGGAAGGGTCTGGATTGGAGCAGGTTCAGAAAGGTGGGGAAGGGTCTGGATTGGAGCAGGTTCAGAAAGGTGGGGAA
>WAAF01005164.1:75786-94327 GCA_013400475.1 Tricholaema leucomelas | reverse complement strand
AGGGGGGGGAGGGGTCTGGATGGGAGCAGGGGCAGAAAGGTGGGGAAGGGTCTGAAGAAGAGGGCTGGGGAGGAGTAGCTGAGGGTGTTTAGTGTGGAGAAGAGGAGGCTGAGGGCAGAGCTCATTGCTCTCTATTGCAGCTCCTCTCCTGTGTGGACAGGCTGACAGAGTTGGGGCTGTTCAGTTTGGAGAAGAGAAGGCTCTGAGGAGACCTTGTTGTGTTGGGATTGTATCTGTATCTGGTGCTTCAGATTTATTGGTGCTCTGTGGCAGAGTTGTCTGTGGCCATATTGGCTGATGTCTGCAGGTCAAACGGGACAGCAAAGCTAGAGAAGGACAACAAAGGTGGGGAAGGGTCTGGAGAAGAGGGCTGAAGAGGAGCAGCTGAGGAAGGTGGGGGTGTGCAGTGTGGAGAAAAGGAGACTGAGGGCAGAGCTCATTGCCCTCTGCAGCTCCCTGAGAGGAGGCTGTGGTGAGCTGGGAGTTGGTCTTCTCCCAATGAAGAAGTGATAGGAGGAAAGAAAATCATCTGGAACTGCCCCAGGAGAGGTTTAGTTTGGACGTTAGAAGAAACTTCTTGTCTGAAAGGGTTCTCAAAGCCTGGCAGAAGCTGCCCAGAGAGGTATTTCAAAGAGGCAGAGCTGAGGTGCTGAGGGCCATGGCTTAGCCCCAGACTTGGCAGGGTTAGAGAAGGGTTTCAGTGGATGAGCCTAAAGGACTTTCCCAAATGAAACTCTTATGTGATTCTACAACAGGGAAGTCCACCAAGAGCTCTCTGTGACTCTTTCTTACGAAGCATTCTTGCTAGGTTCTAGGTGATCCATAAGATCGAACACTCCTGTTCGTGGTGATGATGCATGACGCAGGAGCACACGGGGAAGGCAGAGCAGCAGGGTACCAACACTCCAGGCTGACACTGCTGCAGCAATGAAGGGAAAAATACTGGGAGTTAGCTCCAAGAAATGAGAACTCTTCTTTGTTCTGGCCACTGAAAGTGATGGAGAAGAGGCTGTGCAAGTCCTTATGAAGTGCCAATAGGGCAGCCTGGAGACGAAGAAGAAATTCTTGAGAGCGAGGTGAGACACTGGCACAGGTTGCCCAGGGAGGCTGTGGATGTCCCTTCCCTGGAGGTGTTCAAGGCCAGGCTGCACGAGGCCTTGAGCAAGCTGGGCTGGTGGGAGGTGTCCCTGCCCATAGCAGGGGGTTGGAGCTGGATGATCTTGAAGGTCCCTTCCAACCCAGCCCATTCTGTGACTCTATGATTTTGGAAGCTGGATGACCTTCAAAATCTCTTCCCAACCAAACCATTCTGTGATTCTTTGATTGCATCAACTCCGAACTCCAAGCACAGGAGCACCATCTGAGAGCTGCCTGCTGGCCCTTGTGAAATCCTGCCCTGCCTGAGGTACCCAGAAGGATGCTGCTGAGTTCCTCCCCCCGAGTCTGGGCAATTCATCAAGCCCTGCAAGTTCATCTGCCAGGCTTTCAGTGAGATGCACTCTCAGCCCTGAGCTAATGCCAGAGGGGCTTTGGGTGCCTCTCCAGGTCTGCTCCTGCTTACCCTGCCAACTCTCCAGAGCAGTGCTCGCTCTGGCTCCGTGTGTGGGCAGCAGCCAGCACAGCACTGGTGCCAGGGGGACTCGAGGGAGTATTAATGACTCCAGGGAGCCTGCGTTCCCTCGTTAGGAGCTAAGTGTGTTTGTGCTTGAACTCAAAAGACTTGATGGAGCGTTTGAGTCTGGCACCTAAAAACGTCATCTCATGGCAAGCTTTAAGGAGCAAGTAAGCTGCCACTTCTCAGCTCACCTACTCCATCACTGGGCATTTTCAAAGCTCAGGTATCAGCCCTGTAGAGCTTTGGACTTGCTAAAGAGTGCCAGAGAACAGAGGAACAGAAGCTGGCACACGTTCTCTGTGCCTGCAAGCTGTGGAGCCGACTGCCCTACAAGCCCCACGTTGAGGAGATTGGATCTCTCTCAGCTGCAGTCAGATGAAGAACAGCAGGGGCAGAGGCAGCAGTGGAATGAACCCTGGGCCACATCAGCACACCATGGCTTCCCATCTTCCTCACTGTGGGTTTCTAACACAACACTCAATACAGGTCTGGCCTTGTGGGTACTGCCCCTCTCTCAAAGTGAAGGTTATCTTTGTCTGTGCCTCACAAGTCTTGCACAGTTCATTCCCATGTGCAGAGAGAAGAGGCACTAAAAGCCAAGAGCTTCAGAGCTGTTTTTAACACTACAGATGAAGCCTTCTCCTCATCAGATAAACTTCACCTCTAAGCAACATTGCAAAGAGCAGCCTCTGCTATGGGGACAGGCTGGGAGAGTTGGGGTTGTTCAGCCTGGAGAAGGCTGAAAGGAGACCTTAGAGCAGGTTTCCAGTACATGAAGNTGGGAGAGTTGGCGCTGTTCAGCCTGGAGAAGGCTGAAAGGCTGAAGGCTGAAAGGAGACCTTAGGGTTAGAGCAGGTTTCCAGTACATGAAAAGGCTGCAAGAGAGCAGGGAAGGGACTTTGGACAAGAGCTGAGAGTGCCAGGATGAGAGATAATGGCTTTCAGCTGAGAGAGGGGAGATTGAGAGTGGAGATGAGAAAGAAATTGTTGAGAGTGAGGGTAGGGAGACACTGGCACAGGCTGCCCGGGGAGGTTGTGGATGCCCCCTGCCTGGAGGTGTTGAAGGCCAGGCTGGATGAGGCTTGAACAAGCTGTGCTGGTGGGAGGTGTCAGAGTATCATAGAATGGGCTGGGCTGTAAGGGACCTCCAAAGCTCAGCCAGTCCAAACCCCTGCACTCAGCAGGGACATCCTCCACTAGATCAGCTTGCCCACAGCCCTGTCCAGCCTCACCTTGAAGATCTCCGGGGATGGGGCCAAAAACACCTCCCTGGGCAACCTGCTGCAGGGTTCCAGCACCCTCCTGGTGCACAACTTGTTCATCCCATCCAATCTCAATCTGCTCTGCTCTCAAACCATTGTCCCTCATCCTGTCCCTGCAGGCCTTTGGGAACAGTCCCTCTGCAGCCTTCTTGTAGCCCCTTCAGGTACTGGCAGGCTGCTCTGAGCTTTGCCTGCAGCCTTCTCTTCTCCAGGCTGAACGCCTCCAGCTCCCTCAGCCTGCTCTGAGCTCTGCTTGGAACCTTCTTGTCTCCAGGCTGAACACCCCCAGCTCCCTCAGCCTGCTCTGAGCTCTGCTTGGAACCTTCTTGTCTCCAGGCTGAACCCCCCCAGCTCCCTCAGCCTGTCCTGAGCTCTGCCTGGAGCCTTCTATTCTCCAGGCTGAACGCCCCCAGCTCCCCTCAGCCTATCCCTACAGTAGAACTGCTCCAACTCCCTGATCATTTTCACAGCCTCCTCTGGACCCCCTCCATCAGCTCCATGTCCTTCCTGTGTTGAGGGCTCCAGAGCTCTGCTCTGATTTGAAGCCATCACCCCTTGTCCTGTCCCTGCCCACAGTAATCAGGCTGGAAGTAGACGACCTGGAAGGTCCCTTCCAATCCAAAGCACTCTGTGCCAGCAGCCTGTTGCTGTGCACCGCACCCCTGGAGTGACACAGCTCAGCAGCTGCAGTGCAGGCTGACACCCACCCCCCACCCCCGAGGTGCTGCCTCTGCCTGTCCTGGGAACCATTAATCCCATTAATTGCAGATAAAAAGGCTGGTAGCAATCCTACAAATGAGTAAACACCGAGCTAAAAGTGTAATCGTCCTAGTCCAGCAAATTGGATTCAGGTCCTCATTGAGCAATCCTGTTTCATTTCAGCAATTTTATTATCACTGGTGCTGGAACAAATTGCTGTATTACACAGAAGGGGCTCTGCTAAGAGAATTTCTGCTGCTGGGTGATATCACGGAGCTCTGTAACACAAACCCCAGCAATTACACTTGCCAGGGGATTTCTTTCAGCAATTCAGCTAATGGCTTGTGACAGGTAAGGCTTGAAATGTTCATTCAAGCCTTCCCACTGCTGTAGGGAAAGGTTTTGTCAGCACAAGAGAAAGAAAAAGAAAAGGACTTGTAGAGAAATTAATGCTTTGGGTGAAACTCTGCAGAAGGTTTGGAGTAGGATGAGACCCCACCTGGAGTACTGCATTCAGCTCTGGAGCCTTCCACACAGAAAGGACATGGAGCTGATGGAGAGGGTCCAGAGGAGGCCATGAAAATCATCAAAGGGTTGTTTTGCTGTGGGGACAGGCTGAGGGAGCTCTGGATGTTCAGCCTGAAGAAGAGAAGGCTCCAGGCAGAGCTCAGAGCAGCCTGCCAGTACCTGAAGGGGCTACAAGAAGGCTGCAGAGGGACTGTTCCCAAAGGCTTGCAGGGACAGGATGAGGGACAGTGGTTTGAAATGAGAGCAGAGCAGATTGAGATTGGATGTGAGGAACAAGTTGTGCACCAGGAGGGTACTGGAAACCTGCCATAGGTTGTCCAGGAAGGTGGTTGAGGTCCTATCCCTGGAGATATGCCACAGAGCTGTGGGCAAGCTGATCTAGTGGAGGATGTCCCTGCTGAGTGCAGGGGGCATTGGACTGGCTGAGCTTTGGAGGTCCCTTCCAACCCAGCCCATTCTGTGACTCCATGACTCTGTGGTTCCCTCCTGCTGCTGGCAGGGCACCTGGACGCAGAAAATCCCAGGTCACAGGCATAAATATGCCACCAGAAGCAAGAAAACTCTTCCAAATCTTGGGCAGCTCTTCTACCTCAGGGCTGATGGAAGAACACAAGGGGCTCCCAGCTGGCTGGTGGAGGAGCTGTGACCATTCCAGACACTTCACCTTTGTTGTGCTTCACTCCCTTTCTCTCTTGTGCTGGTCATGAAGTCCAGGGTCCAAGGGAGTCCATATAAATCCTCCCATTCTCATTCCTCGTGTACACAGCTATTTGGGATCAATAGCTGAGGCTCCTAAGGACTGCTGTGGAGCTCAGCCTGGAGATCTGTGCCCAGCTCCATTCAGCCCTGGTGTCCTCCAGCTCCCTAATTCCAAAGGCAAACTCTTTTCTTTTTATTTTGAAGGCCACCTCACCCTCACACAGAGCTCCTCAGAAAGGGAGGCCTGCCCTGGCCCTGTTTACTTAGAGCACAAACAGATTGGAGCCAGTAATGTCAGATTAAAGGAAGAAAGGGGAGAGAAATCAAAGCCTCTAAACTGCACATAAAAGGCAATCGCTGGCAACCAATCTGTTCGACTTCCAACTCTTTGCACTTGATGAATAAAGGTCAAGCTGGTATTGGCACCCAAATGGTAATGTTCTTATAAGGCCTTAAGCTGCTTTAACAGCTGAGTAAGTGAGAGAGATGCACAGGGGCCACACCTAATCGTTGCCCTTACAGCAGGGAAGACCTCTGCTTCCCAGCCCAGGGAGACCTACTAGAGCAAATCACTCACCAATTGCCTAAAGAAGGCTGGAGGTTAACTGCTCCTTCCTCCCTTGTTGTTCCAGCTGCTCTTTTGCCTTCACCTGCCTCGCTTCTTGCCTCTCTAACTGTGGATTTCCAGACACAGGTTGCTACACTGAAAAAGCTCCCTCGGGTCCTTCCAGCCTCTGCCATGCAAGGAACGAATCTGCCTTGCTACCTTCTCAAGGTGACACCTCTTTTTAAGCAGCCCTTTTTTCCCCATTTAAGGGTAACAAGGCACAGCTTTTCCTCCCTCCCTCGCTCCCTGAGCAAAATATTTGGAGCTAACTGGCAGCCAGACTTGTCTCCCAGCTTGCTTTCAGACCTGCTGGTGTTACTCCCTAAGAGCTCACACAGCTCTCACTTCCACAGCCTTGCTCTCAGTGTAGAAGGAGGTTGTGGATGCTCTCTCCCTGGAGGTGTTCATGAGGCCTTGAGCGACCTGTTCTAATGGGAGGTGTCCCTGCCTATGGCAGGAGGCTGGAACTGGATGAGCTCTGAGAATCATAGAATGGTTTAGGTTGGAAAGAACCTAAGTTCTCAGCTGCCAAACGATGAAGGGAGCTGCAGGAGAGCTGGGGAGGGACTTTTGACAAGGGCTGGGAGTGACAGAATCAGGGACAATGGCTTTGAGCTGGAAGAGGGGACACTGAGGGGGAAGATGAGGAAGAAATTCTTGGTAGTGAGGGTGGGGGGACACTGGAACAGGTTGCTCAGGGAGGATGCTCCCTCTCTGGAGGTGTTCAAGGCCTTGATCAAAGTGGGCTGGTGGGAGGTCTCCCTGCCCATGGCAGAAGGTTGGCGCTTCCAACCTATACTGTGACTCAATGATTTTATGATTTTTGAAGCTGGATGATCTTCAAAATCCCTTTCCAACTAAACCATTCTGTGATTGCATCAACTCTGAACTCCAAGCAGGGGAACCAGCCTTACGGCCACAGAACTGGGAGCTGCCTGTTGGCCCTTAAGAAATCCTGCCCAGAAGGATGCTGGTGAGTTCCTTCCCCCAGTCTGGGCATTTCATCACACCAGGCTGGATGGGGTCTTGAGCACCCTGTGCTAGAGGAAGGTGTCCCTGTCCATGGCAGGGAGTTGGAACTGGGTGATCATCAAGATCCCTTCCAACTCATCCCATTCTTTGATCCACCCAAGAGGCAGCAGTGCCCTAGCAGCTTCATGTCCACATTCCCCAGCGAGCAACATGCTGAAGACAATAAATCTTCAGAGTGACTCAATAGCAGCTCCCAGCCCCAGCCAGATGCCTCAACTCATCAGCAGAGGAAAAGAGGTTTTACTGAAGAAGGGAAAAAAAAAAAAGTCAATATTTGGGATATGCTTTCATAAAGTCAGGAGGAGTGCACTGCTAAATTAATTCATGGCTGGCATTTACAAACAGTAACTTGATCTTTCAGCTGGTGCCCCTGCCAAGTCCAGCAGTTTGGAGGGAAGAAAAAAAAAGAAAATGGGGGGGGAGGGGGAAATCAACCAGAAAGGAACAAGAAAATTTAATTTTTGGAAAGGTGAATTTAGTGCTAATGGAATTGAGAGAGCAGCAACTATTGCACTGGCCTGCCAGGCTCTGCAGGAGCTGCTTCCAGCTCTGCAGCCCTCAACACAGAAAGGACATGGAGCTGATGGAGAGGGTCCAGAGGAGGCCATGAAAATCATCGGGGGGTTGTTCTGCTGTGGGAGCTCTGAGTGGTCAGGCTGGAGAAGAGAAGGCTCCAGGAAGACCTCAAAGCAGCTTGCAAGTACCTGAAAGGGCTACAAGAAGGCTGCAGAGGGACTGTTCCCAAAGGCCTGCAGGGACAGGATGAGGGAGAATGGTTTGAGATGAGAGCAGAGCAGATTGAGATTGGATGTGAGGAACAAGTTGTGCACCAGGAGGGTGCTGGAACCCTGCAGCAGGTTGCCCAGGGAGGTGTTTTTGGCCCCATCCCCGGAGATCTTCAAGATGAGGCTGGACAGGGCTGTGGACAAGCTGATCTAGTGGAGGATGTCCCTGCTGAGTGCAGGGGGAGTTGGACTGGATGAGCTTTGGAGGTCCCTTCCAATCCAACCCATTCTGTGACTGTGTGACTCCAGGAGAGGTGGCTGGACCCAGCTCCCAGCGAGAGCCCCACGCTGGGCAGCTCTTGCAGAGCTGTAGCCAAGGCAGTTCCCAAACCAGCTCTAGCACCAATATTTCCATTTTAAAGCCCCGGTTAAACACCACCCTCCCTTCCCTACCCCCCTCCTGCTCCTCCTCACCCTGGCGTTAAGAAATGCAAATGTGACCAATCCTATTTTATGTTAAAGAGCTAACGCCCCCCACAAACCAAAACCCACCCTTCCCATTTCAATGCATTCTTATCTTGTATGACTGGCTAAGAGCCTCCAAAGCCCGACCATTTACCAAATTAAACTAATTGAAAGAGCTTCCAAAAGCCACATCTGTAGGCTGACGTCTGCGCCTGCCTTTGGCTGCGAGGAAGCTGCTCCTCCATCCCATTGATCCCTGCACAGTCACGGCTGTCAGGAAGCCACATCAACCATTATCATTCTAATTTCCCTGCCTTTCTTGCTCCCTAATCTAATTTGCAACGATGCTTAAGCATTTCGCAGGGCCGCAGCACTTTCTTCAGAATTTCAACAAGAGCATTAAAGCCCCAATTTACATTAATGAAGTGCACATTTAATTAGGGGAGAGGGTAAATGGAGGGCTCTTCAAGAGCGGTTTGCCTCATGTGATAGGCACTCGAAAAGAGAAGATGTACCTGAGACAGGACTCTTGGTGCAGCCTCCTTGCCCACTGCCCGGCTTCCTCTCTCCCTCCCTGCCCACTTGCCCTGCCTGGCTTTCTCTCTCCCTCCTTGCCTGCCCACTTTCTGTGCCTGGCTTCCTCTCTCCCTCCCTGCCTAGCTTCCTCCCTCCCTGGAGATATTCAAGGTGAGGCTGGACAGGGTTCTGGGCAACCTGCTCTAGTGGAGGATGTCCCTGATGAGTGCAGGGGCTTGGACTGGATGAGCTTTGGAGGTGCCTTCCAACCCAGCCCATTCTGTGATTCTATGATCCCTCCCTTCCTGCCCCTACAAGCAGTGACACCAAGTCCAAGAGGGCAGAGTTTCAGTTAGCAAAGCCCTCTGAGCTCATCCACTCCAACCATTATCTGAGTCTGCCAAGGCTGGGGCTAAGCCATGGCCCTCAGCACATCTCTGCCTCTTGGAAATGCCTCCAGGGATGGGCATTCAGCCACCTCCCTGGGCAGCCTGGGCCAGGCTTTGAGAGCCCTTTCAGGGAAGAAGTTTCATCTAATGTCCAACCTAAACCTGCCCTGTGGCAACCTGAGGCCATTGCCTCTCATTCTATCACCTGTTTCTGGAGAGAAGAGCCCAACCCCATCTCCAACCCCCTCAGCAGCTCAGACACTCCTTCAATCCAGGCCCCCTTCGAGGGAGCTGACAACCTCCTAGGTCTCATCTCAACCTGTGTGCCGAGTCCAGCAGCACAGTGACATCCGCGAGTTGCATGCCCCCTGCTCTGGGATCATCTCCCCCACACCTCTCCCTGCTGCAGGCAAACTGGCTCTGTTAAAGCATCTCCCACACTAAGGCACAAAGAACAACTGTACAATCACACAGATTTGTTTCACCTGGAGAAGACATCCAAGATTGAGTCCATACATTAACCCAACACCACCGTGGCCACTAAACTGTGTTCCCAGGTGCCTTGGCCAGAGGCTTCTTCAACACCCCCAGGAATGAGGATTCCACCACCTCCCTGGGCAGCCTCTGCCAATCCCTGACCACTCTTGCAGCAAAGAAATTTTTCCTCAGCTCCAACCTAACCCTCCCCTGGTGCAACCTGAGGCCACTTCCTCTCCTATCACCTGAGAGTAGGGAGCAGAGCCCAACTCCCACCTCACTGCAGCCTCCTCTCAGGGAGCTGTAGAGAGAGCAATGAGGTCTGCCTGTAGCCTCCTCTTTCCCTCCATGCTAAACAATCCAAGTTGTCTCTGCCCCTCAAGACCTGCTTTGCAGGCCCTTCACCACCTTCACTGCCCTCATGCACTCCCTTCCCAGCCCTTTTCTCTCCAACACGCAGCTGTCCCTGCTCCGGTGCTCTGATGTTTCACTTTGCATCGCCCCCTGACCACAGCCACAAGCCCGTTGGGAAGCACAGGATGGCTCCAGCCCCAAGTGCCTCGGGGCAAGAAACCTCTCTAGAGACCCTGCAGAGGATCTTCAGCCCCTACACTAGACCCTCTCTGCTGGTGCATGAGGTTAGGGTCACACCTCTAGAGCTTCTTCTGCCTTACTTCTCCCTAAGCTCATAGTTGGCAGCAACTCCAGCTGCAACCCAGAGCTCCTGGGAATGGAGCTGTGCAGCTCCAGGGGATCGAGCCCACCAGAAAGTGCAAAGCAAACCCAGCTGTGTGCTCAGCACTGCAGGAACACCACAACATGCCTTAAAGCCACACCTGTGTGTGAGCCACGCCACAACCCGACGGCACCCACAAGGGGCTTCACACCACCACAGCACCCACAAGGGGCTCCATGGTACCCATAAGGGGCTCTATGCCACAACGGTACCCACAAGGGGCTCCACAGCCAGACGGCACCCACAAGGGGCTCCACATAACCACGGCACCCACAAGGGGCTCCACACCACCACGGTACCCACAAGGGGCTCCACAGCCAGACGGTACCCACAAGGGGCTCCACACCACCACGGTATCCACAAGGGGCTCCACAGCCAGACGGTACCCACACGGGGCTCCACACCACCACGGTATCCACAAAGGGCGACGGTACCCACACGGGGCTCCACAGCACCACGGTATCCACAAGGGGCTCCACACCACCACGGTACCCACAAGGGGCTCCACACCACCACGGTACCCACAAGGGGCTCCACACCACCACGGTATCCACAAGGGGCGCCACAGTCCGATGGCACCCACAAGGAGCTCCACGCCACCACGGTACCCACAGGAGCTCCACGGCACCCACAAGGGGCTCCACACCACCACGGCACCCACATGATCTTCATCTACCTCCATCACTGGATCTCACCACCCCACTCACCCCAGCATCTCCACTTACAGTTTGTTGTCGTGCTGGGGAAAACCAGGAAGCCTGGATGCAGACATCTCAGTTGCTGGGGAGTCCCTTCTGCCCCCGGGGACCCTGCTGCTTGCCAGAAGCTCAAATCCTCTCACAGGCAGGTCAGACCCCCTCACCTTAGCACCCAAAGCCTTCCTGCTCTTGGAGCACTGCTGAAATGACCTCTGGGACCAGCCCCAGGCAATCAACCTGCTTCACAGTGCCAGGTGCCTGTTGTGTGCAAATGAAGCAGCAATGACCTCCACCTGTGTTGGGGGTAGATGGGAGTGACCCTGCCAAGGCACAGCCACAGCTCCTGTTGAACACCTCCAGGGAGAGGGCGTCCACAGCCTCCCTGGGCAACCTGTGCCAGTGTTTCCCCACCCTCAGCTTCAAGAATTTTTCCCTAGCCTCCAGTGTCAGTCTTCCCTCTTCCAGCTCCAGCCTGTTCTCAGCTCAACTCCTCCCTTCCCACAGCTGGCACGAGGGGCAGGGCTGAACACCACTGCCATGAAGGGTCACTGTCACTTGCTGTTCTGTGACCCGGAGGCAGACATCTGTTTGCATGGCATGGGTGAGTGTTTAGAGTGCCAACACCAACAGATCTGTGTGGCACCAGTTGGCCCTGCTGGCACCATCACAGTGAACCAAGCAGCCCTGGAAGAGCCACGAGGAGCTGGCCCTGCCAAGGTCTTTGCTGCCTGCATTCGCTTTGCTTGCCATTGGAGCTCTGCCTCGTTGGGTGCCCTGTGGGGACTTTTGGCCCAGGAGTTGGCACAGATTTTGCTTTCCAAAGGCCCGTGCCATTGGGCCATGCTGCCATCCATCTGTGCACACAATGTGCTGCCTGAGGGGGGGAGTGAGGACGGAGACTTCTCAGGGCTGGAAAGCAAAGCCCCTAAAGTGGCTTCTTTTACCCTTCCCTTTGATTTTGTGACTTTTTTTCCCCCTCTTCATCCCTCCCAAACCTGTGAGCGAAAGATACAACAATGATACAAAACCAACCCCAAAAACCAACCCAAAAATCCATGAGGACTTTTTGTGGTTGTTGTTTTAACTGGGGGGGTGGGGGGGGGGGTCCTCCCCCAGTTTAGAGAGATTTTTCTGTTCAGTCCACAGCAGAGGAATTTGGCCCAGTCTCCTTGTAAATAAAATGCTGGATTGAAAGCCTGTTTGTGTCTCTGCTCGCAAGCAGCACACGAGCAGCAGGATCAGAGGCTTGATCCAGTATGGAATCCCATCCCCAAACAGAAAAGCAGCATCCAGCAGAGCTGCTGAAGTCTAGGAATAAAAAAAACAAATTACCCAAACAAACCAAACCATTAAGGTGGAATCAAGCAAGCGAGCAGAGAGCAGCAACACAAAAAGCCACCGTGAATCGCTTGTAACAAGACAGAGCCCGAGGAAGTGTTCCCTGTTTTTATCCTTCACTGTGCCCTTTTTAGTGGCTTTCCTTCCCCCATGTCATTTGTTAATCAGCTGGAATTGCCCTTTTGTGTGTGTGGCTTTTGCTGGCCATGTGAACCAGATGATGCTGTAGACAGCAGCTGTGCTAACCCATTCATGCCAGCAGGCTGTCTGCAGAGCCCAGAGCAAACTTCCTTCAGAGCTCCTACAGCTGTGCTGGTTCTGCACAGGAACTCCCCCCAGAAGTGCTCCAAAAAGCAGAAAGAAGTCTCAGGGTTTTGAGGCCTTCAAGAGAAGTTGATAGAAACCTCCACCAAGTACCTTCAAACACCTCAGAGCTGATAGTGCTGTCTTCTGTGGTGGAACTTCCCAGGCAAGCACCAGGCTGTCCTGTTATCATGCAAGGGTCTCTCCAGCACAGCAGGAAGCTTTCAGAAGGCATAAGGCCCTCTTATAGTTCTAATTCCTCTGGCTCAGAGCCACTATACTCAGTTTATATCAGTTTAACTTTACTTTTTACCCAAATCACAGAAGCACAGAATAGTTTGGGTTGGAAAAGCCCTCTGAGATCATCCAGTCCAACCTCCCATCCAGCTCCACCATGGCCACTAAACCACGGCCCCAAGTCCCATGGCCACAGGTTTCTTGAACTCCTCCAGGGATGGGGACTCCACCACCTCCCTGGGCAGCCTCTACCAATCCCTGACCATTCTTGCAGCAAAGAATTCTTTCATTCTCTCCAACCTAACCCTTCCCTGGCACAATTTAGGCCATTTCCTCTCCTTCTGTCAGCTGAGGCTAGGGAGAAAAGCCCAACTCCCACCTCACTGCAACCTCCTCTCAGAGAGCTGTAGAGAACAATGAGCCATGAGGTCTCCCCTCAGCCTCCTCATCTTCACACTAAACACCCCTAGCTCCCACCTCACTGCAACCTCCTCTCAGGGAGCTGTGGAGAGCAATGAGCTCTGCCCTCAGCCTCCTCTTCTCCAGGCTGAACACCCCCAGCTCCCTTAGCTGCTCCTCCCCAGCTCTCTTCTCCAGATCCTTCCCCAGCTTCACTGCCCTTCCACTTGCTCCAGCCCCTTGAACAGAAGAAGTTTCAGCTAAACATGAGGATCATAAACAAAACATTTCAGATGCCTTTGGTTCCTTTTGGAAGGACAAAGGTCTTCTCTGGTGAGCCCACACCTCAAGTCCTGGCTTCAGTTTTGGGCACCTCAATAGAAAAGAGATGTGGAGGTGCTGGAGCCAGTGCAGAGGAGAGCAAGGAAGCTGGTAGGGGCCTGGAGAGTAAATCTTGGGAGGAGCAACTGAAGGAGCTGGGCATGGTTAGTGTGAAACAGAGGAGGCTGAGGGGAGACCTCATGGCTCTCTGCAGCTACCTGAAAGGAGGCTGTGGAGAGGTTGCTGCCGGTCTCTTCTCACAGGTAATTGGTGACAGAACAAGAGGGAAGGGCCTCAAGCTGCACCAGGGCAGGGTTAGGTTGGCTGTTAGGAAGATTTTTTTTTTTCCTAGAAAGAGTGATCAGGCACTGGCAGAGGCTGCCCAGGGAGGTGGTGGAGTCCCCATCCCTGGAGGTGTTTAAGAAACCTGTGGCCATTGCACCATGCTGGATTGGAGGTTGGACTGGATGATCTGAGAGCTTTTCCAACCCAAACTATTCTGTGCTCCAGGGAGGTAGTGGAGTCACCAACCCTGGGTGTGTTTAAAGGCAGTTTGGATGTGGTGCTTGGGGATTCAGTTTAGGAGTGAAGCTTGCAGAGCAGGGCTCTTGGTTGGACTTAGTGATCCTGAGGGGTTCTCCAACCTGAATGTTTCTGTGTTTCTGAGATTTCCAAGTGGGCATCTGCTGCCTGCTCCTAAGCCACTGACATTCCTGCAGTGCAACACAGATATTTGTGGATCTTTTTCCACAGCAGGACTAAGAACTGTGACCTTTGGTGGAACATCTACATTCCACTACCCTGCAGGCAGCTGAGAATTCTTAGCAATCTCAGGTCATTACCACAGCCATTCAAAACTCAGCCTTTGGGTAGGTTGCTCTTTGCCTTCTTTTTCACTCTTCTCTGCATATTCTCAGCTCCCAGCAAATTAGGGTGGGTTTTTTTTCCTTGCTTTTTCCAACCTTCTTTTCCAAAGACAAATCACAGAGTAGAGAGCTCAAATCCCTCCCTCCTTGTCCTATCACTACAAACCCTTGTCAAAAGTTCCTCCCCATCTTGGTGTTTATTTGAGAGTTGATGTTCACAGGATCTCAGGAGGTCTTTTCCAACCTGGCTAATTCTGTGATTCCTGAGAGGAAGAGGAGCAGCCTGGTTTGCCCACAGAGCTGGACTTCACCTGTTGATTTCTGCCCACTTTGGTTCTCTTGCCCCTTTTCATTTTTTTTGTTCCCCTCTGCTTCACTTCCAAGCCTTGCTTCAGCTGGGTGCTGGCTGGAGAGCCAGGCTGACAGCGGCACTGCCTGTTTGGCACTCACAAACTCCTTCCCTGCACAAAGATCTGAGCCCTTCACTCTAGGAAGGACATTGAGGGGCTGGAGTGTGTCCAGAGAAGGGCAGCGAGGCTGGAGAAAGAACTGGGCTATGAGGAGGGGCTGAGGGAGCTGGGGGTGTTCAGCCTGGAGAAGAGGAGGCTGAGGGCAGAGCTCATTGCTCTCTCCAGCTCCCTGAAGGGAGGTTGGAGTGAGGAGGGGGCAGCCTCTGCTCCTCGGTGGCAAGGGACAGGAGCAGAAGAAATGGTCCCAAGCTGTACCAGCTTGGATCCAAACCTCCCAAGGTGCAGCTTGGAACTATTTCCTCTGCTCCTGTCCCTTGCCACCGAGGAGCAGAGGCTGCCCCCTCCTCACTCCAGCCTCCCTTCAGCACCCAAATCAAAGAACCCCTCCTGTAACCCGTTAGCAGGTCTGGTAGCAGACCCCTCATTACCAACATGCAAATTGCTTCTTGTCTCTTTTCTCTAAACCTACACCACTACTCCCAGCACCACCACCCCACTTTCCACTGCTCACCACACCCTGAACCACGGTCATAGAATCATAGAATCAGTCAGGGTTGGAAGAGACCACAAGGATCAGCCAGTTCCACCCCCCCTGCCCTGCCCAGGGACACCCTACCCTAGAGCAGGCTGCCCACAGCCTCAGCCAGCCTGGCCTTAAACACCTCCAGCCATGGCACCTCAGCCACCTCCCTGGGCAACCCATTCCAGCCTCTCACCACTCTCATGCTCAACAACTTCCTCCTCACCTCCAGCCTCACTCTCCCCACCTCCAGCTTTGCTCCATTCCCTCCAGTCCTGGCACTCCCTGAGAGCCTAAAAAGTCCCTCCCCAGCTTTTCTGTAGCCCCCTTCAGATCCTGGAAGGCCACAAGAAGGTCACCTGGGAGCCTCCTCATCTCCAGACTGCACAGCCCCAACTCTTTCAGTCTGTGCTCACAGCAGAGCTGCTGTAGCCCTCTGAGCATCCTCATGGCCCTTCTCTGGACACACTCCAGCATCTCCACATCCTTCTTGTCATAGAGGCTCATTTGTTCCCTTTTGCCCTCACAGCCTTATGCCAGGAAGGACACCCAGACACAAAACGTTCCAGAGTGTGATGAAGGAGACTGCTACAAGGAGAATGAAGCTCAGAGAGAAAAGTCTCAGGAGAGGGTTTTTAAATGTCCACTGTTGAGAACCACAGCCTGAGAGCCATGGGAGAGGGAGTTTGAAGACTTGATGGTCTAAAGCAAAGATCGTGGCACAGAAATCAGTTGCTGTGAGGTTCAAGCTGCTGAGGGCTCCCTGTTGTGGCTTTACCACTTCAACCACATTGCCCAGACAGAAATGGCCTGACAGAGCTGTGGAGCCTCTGTTACATGCACCACCCCTCTCCAAAACCAGCAGCAACTCCTCTCCTTTTTTTGTCCCTCTTCAACAAAACCTTCTTTGTTTTTAAACTTCTATTTAATTTGAGTCGGGTTTTTTTGTGTGTTTGGGGTTTGTTGTACTTGGTTTGTTTTTTTTTTTCTCTCCAGTGTTTTTTTGTTGCTCAGGTTTTTTTCTGGTTTTCATAGAATCACAGAATCAAGCAGGTTGGAAGAGAGCTCCAAGCTCATCCAGCCCAACCTAGCACCCAGCCCTGGCCAATCAACCAGACCATGGCACTAAGTGCCTCAAAGAATCACAGAATCAAGCAGGTTGGAAGAGACCTCCAAGCTCATCCAGTCCAACCCAGCACCCAGCCCTGGCCAATCAACCAGACCATGGCACTAAGTGCCTCATCCAGGCTTTGCTTCAACACCTCCAGGGACAGTGACTCCACCACCTCCCTGGGCAGCCCATTCCAATGCCAATCACTCTCTCTGCCAACAACTTCCTCCTAACATCCAGCCTAGACCTCCCCTGACACAACTGGAGACTCTGTCCCCTTGTTCTGTTGCTGCTTGCCTGGCAGAAGAGCCCAACCCCACCTGGCTACAGCCTCCCTTCAGGCAGCTGTAGAGAAGAGACCAACTTTGTGTAACTTTTTGTTGTTGTTGTTTTGGTTTTTGTTTATTTGTTTGTTTTTCCTTTTTCTGTTGTTTGTTCTTTTCTGTTTTTTTTTTTTTGTTTGGTTGGGTTTTTTTGTTTGTTGTTGGTGTGGTTGGGATTTTGTTTGTTTTTCCTTTTTCCTGTTGTTTATTTGTTCTTTTCTGTTTTTTTTTTTTGTTGGGTTTTGTTGTTGTGGCTGGGTTTTTGTTTGGTTTTTCCTTCTTCTGTTGTTTGTTTGTTCTTTTCTGGGGCTTTTTTGTTTGTGGTCTTTTTTGTTTGTTGTTGTGGTTGGGTTTTTGTTTGGTTTTCCTTTTCCTGTTGTTTATTTGTACTTTTCTGGGGTTTTTTTGTTTGTGTTTTTTGTTTGTTGTTGTTGTGGTGGTTGGGTTTTTGTTTGTTTTTCCTTTTCCTGTTGTTTGTTTGTTCTTTTCTGGGCTTTTTTATTTGTGTTTTTTTGTTTGTTGTGGTTGGGTTTTTGCTTGTTTTTCCTTCTTCTGTTGTTCATTTGTTCTTTTCTGGGGTTTTTTTGTTGGGTTTTGTTGTTGTGGTTGGGGTTTTGTTTGTTTTTCCTTTTTCTGTTGTTTGTTCTTTTCCTTTTTTTTTTGTTTGTTTGGGTTTTTTGTTTGTTGTGGTTGTTTTTGTGGTTTTTTTTTTGTCTGTTTTTCCTTTTTCTGTTATTTGGGGGTTTTTGACTTACTTTTTTGTTTGCTTTTCTTTTTCTCTGTTGTCTGTTTTTTAATGTTGTCTGTTTTTTTTTCCTGCTGTCTGTTTTTTTTTCCTGTTGCTTTTTGTTTGTCTATTTATGGCTTTTTAATGTTTTGTTGTTGGGTTAGGTGTGGGATTTTGGTTTGTTGGGGTTTTTTTTTTGAGGGGGGGGGGAGGGAAATGGTCACAGACTTGGATTTCAACCCTTGGATGCATCTGGGGAAGAGAGGAGCGAATCAAAACAAACCAACCAAAAAAAACCAACCCCAACCCTCAACCAAAAACAAGAAAGAAAAGAGCAGAGAGCAGAGACCAGAGGGAGAGTTAAAAAACCCCAACCCTCAACCAAAAACAAGAAAGAAAAGAGCAGAGAGCAGAGACCAGAGGGAGAGTTAAAAAACCCCAACCCTCAACCAAAAACAAGAAAGAAAAGAGCAGAGAGCAGAGACCAGAGGGAGAGTTAAAAAAACCCAACCCTCAACCAAAAACAAGAAAGAAAAGAGCAGAGAACAGAGGGAGAGGTCTGGCAGTTTGGGTGGTATTAACACACACACACACACACACAAAAAAAAGCCTCAACCCCCCCACAAAAAAAGCAAACCCAAACCACCAAAAAAACCAACTTATTCATGCAGGGTGTAGTGAGAATAGTGGCCTGAAAACACAGCCCTGAAGGAAGAGTCCCCAGAGAAACAATGGGGGAAGGAATAAATAAAAAGAGAGTTATAAATTCATCTATTTGCTCTTCCCTGACCCTTGCTTTTCCTCCTCTTCACAGCAACTACCCTGGGAAAGGCACAATGCTTGCCCCTGTCACAATATTGAGAAAAATCGAAGGGGGGAAGAAAGACCACCAGATGCTTGATTGTCTTAGGTGTTTCCACATAATTAGCCGGGAAGAAAGGTCCTCTGCATGGCTTCCCCAGGCTGAATGAACTTGGGCACGGCTACACAGCGGCGGTGTTTTATGAGCCGCTCTCCCTCCCTCCGCCGGCGCCTTTTTGAGCCCTGCCAACCCCCTACTTTATCACCGACGGCCCCGGGCCTGCCGCTTAAAATGCAGCAATGCAAAGTTAACTGTGCATGACAGATGCCCATGAAATTGTTTAACACACGCACGCATGCACACACCGCGCACACAGCGCACACCGCGCACCTCCCGCGCCCTCCGCCTCTCGCCCCGGCCGCTCGCTAGCGCCAGCCCGGGCGGCTTGAAACAGGAATGAAATCTCCTCTCTCTCCTCCTTCTCCTCCTCCTCCTCTCCCTCCTCTCCATCCCCCTCTCTCTCCTCCCCTCCTCTTCTCTCTCCATCCCCTCTCCCTTCCTCTCCTCTCCATTCCCCCCTCCCTTCCTCTCCTCTCCATCCCACTCTCCTTCCCCTCCTCCCCTCTCCTTCTCCCTTCCTCTCCTCTCCCTTCCTCTGCTCTCCATTACCCCCTCC
>WAAF01005164.1:52442-75754 GCA_013400475.1 Tricholaema leucomelas | reverse complement strand
CATCCCCCCTCCCTCCTCTCTCCCTTCCTCCCCTCTCCATCCTCCCTCCCTTCCCTCTCCCTTCCTCTCCATTCCCCCTCCCTCCTCCCTCCCCTCTCTCTTCCTCTCCTCTCCATCCCCCTCTCCCTCTCCCCCTCTCCTTTACCTTCCTCTCCTCTCCCTCCCCCTCTCCTCTCCCTTTCCCTCTCCATCCTCCTCTCCTCTCCATCCTCCTCTCCCTCCCTCTCTCTCCAACTGTGGATGAGGGCCTCAAGATGTTGAAGCTCCCACTGGGTTTTCACATCCGCCAGGGCTTTACCCCCAGGAGCCCCATTACAGAGAGCTTCAGAGGGCACAATCTTGCTGCTGCTGCTGCTGCTGCTGCTGCACTTTGTCCTGTCCACCAACACCAACCTCCAGGGCAGAGGGTTAGCATCACAAGGTCACAAGCTCCTCACACGAGCTGTTGTCCCTCCGAGGAGAGCAGGGGGTGCCCTCGATGAGTTGTTGGCTGTGCAATCTGGGCCAGCAGAACCAGGCTCTCAGAGGAGGAGCTCTGGGCAGGCAGAGAAGGGCACAGGGAAGCTGCCTGGCATCCCCTCCTGGGTCCATAGCTGCTTCCCAACCTGCTCATCCAAGCACCGTGGCACAAAGCAAGAGGGGTGTGAGCCTATCCCTGGCCTTTCTCTGCCTTCCATGAACAGCTCTATTGATTGCCACCGGGTTATTAGCATGGGAAGGTGGTGCCCAGAGTGAATGCAAGTGACAGCAGCCAGCCAAAAAAAAAAAAGAACAAAAACCCAAAAAGAGAAGTCCCCTGACCCTGCTTAGACTCACTTTGTATTCTGGAAGGGACGAGACCTTTCCCTGAGGTTTACTGCCTGCTCTGACACGTAGGAAACGAACCATGAGAAACCTTCCCAGGCTGGGGGACACTCACACAGGAGAGCACCAGAGGAGTCTGTCACGTCAGAAAAACACCCACCACAAATGACACTCACACAGGAGGGCACCAGAGGAGTCTGTCACATCAGAAAAAACACCCACCACAAATGAACATGCCAGGAAAAAAAAAGAGCTGAAGCCAAGGATAAACCAAAGAGGCTTCAGTCTCCATTGCCTCTTGTCTAAACAGACACAGAATTCACTCCTGTTTCACTTCCAGGTATTTCACAAGGAAAGGTTGGACCAGATGGGCCTTGGGGTCGCTTCCAACCTGGCATTCTGTGATTCTGCTCCAAGGAATGCTGGGCCAAATCCTCTGCTTTCTGTTCTCACTGAAGTGGTCCAACTTCTGCCACTCAGCGACTTGAGCTCATGCCCCTGCCTTATAGATGTGAGAAGCAGCATAAAGCCTCCTCTGCAGCAAGCTACAGCCAAGTCCAGACTGAGATCACAACACACAGCAGACCTTGGTATGGCTTCTAGAAGGGAGCCCAGAAGAGGAAGCAAGAGGCTGCTGGAGTGACAGGTGGCACTGGAGCGATGTGCCCATGGGATTTGTTTTTGTGCTTCCCCCCTCTGACACCTGCTAACAACTCAGACTTGTGTGCTGTTGTCCCAGGATCCAGTTTCACCTTTCAAGCTCAGAGCTGAGTAAAGCTTCTCTGATACAAAGCAGTCAAGATGCTCCAGAAGCATCAAGGAAAACCAGAGAATCACAGAGCTGATCACACGAGGAAATATTTTAGGGGAGGACCTGTGTGCCCAGACACAGATTTCATAGAACCATCGAGTTATTTTGGTTGGAAAAGACCTTCAGAAACCATCAAGCCCAGCCAAGAACCTAACACTACCAAGCCTGCACCATGTCTGCCCACCTTTTAAATCCCTCCAGCACTTCCCCGGGCAGCCTGTCCCAGGGCTTGGCAACCTTCTCAGCCAAGAAACTTTTCTTAGCATCCAGCCTAATCCTCCCTTAGTGCAGTTTTTGATGTTTCCAGCTCTGCAAAGGCAGAAGGTCACAGAATCACAGAAACATGCAGGTTGGCAAAGCCCCTCAGGAGCACCCAGCCCAACCTAGAACCCTACTCTACAAGGTTCACCTTAAACCGTATCCCCAAGCACCACATCCAAACCATCCTTAAACACAGCCAGGGTGGGTGACTCCACCACCTCCCTGGGCAGCTCATTCCAGTCCCTGATCATTCTCTCTGTGAAAAACTTTTCCCTGATGTCCAATCTAAACCTCCCCAGCCTCAGCTTGAGGCCATTCCCCCTTGTTCTGTCTCCAATGACCTGTGAGAAGCGACCAGCAGCAGCCTCTCCACAATGTCCCTTCAGGTATTCGTAGACAGCAATGAGGTCTCCCCTCAGCCTCCTCTTCAAGCTACGTCCTGGGAGGCATTGCTGACAAACATTCCTGAGGGAATGGAACATCTCACTTCCCAGAAGAGCCTGAGGGAGTTGGGGCACTTTAGCTTGGAGAAGGGGAGCCTGAGAGGTGACCTCATCAATATGTATCAACGTTTAAAGGGTGAGTGCCAAGAGGCTGGAGCCAGGCTTTGCTAGGTGATGCCCAGTGACAGGAGAAGAGGCAATGGATGGAAGCTGAGGCAGAGGAAGTTCCATGGAAACACGAGGAGGAATTTTTTTCCCTGTGAAGGTGACAGAACACTGGAACAGGCTGCCCTGGGAGGTTGTGGAGTCTCCCTCTCTGGAGGTATCCAAGACCCACCTGGATGTGTTCCTGCGTATAGGTGATCTGGTATAGGAGATACTGCTCTGGCAGAGGGCTTGGACTGGTTGATTTTTCGAGGTGCCTTCCAGCCCCTGACACTCTGTGATTCTGTGGCACGAACGGCCCAGCTCCCTGTGCGGGTTTTGCCTCTCTCCCTCCCTCAGGCCAGCACAAAGGAGCTCGGTGGGACAGCAATTAGCGGCAGGGAGATGCCCGGGGGGGTGGTGTCTGCCTGCCTCTGTGTGTGCCTGCGTGTGGCTGGTGGGTGGCCTCGCTCGACATTTTGGTGGATGTTTCATTCCCACCCCTTTTACTACGACCCTGGTCAGGCCACTTTTATGCCAGTGACAGCTTCATGAAGCACAAAACATGGAGCGATACATGGCATGAAATTGGCAACAAAGCCGAGCAAAAGCAGGAACAATCCTCTGGCAGGATGTGATCACAATGTGGCTGATTGGATCTGGAAGCAGATGCCAGCAGCGGGTATTGTCCCGCTGACTGAAAAGACATGACCCCCGAGGTACAGAAGACAAGGAGGCCCTCCTCATGAACCACAGCGGGAGGGGAGGAGAGGTGAAACCAATGAATAAATCAGGCGATGGAAACGGGGGAGAAAAGAAGAATGGTAAAGAGGACTTTTATGGGGGGGCGGCTCAGTATGCGGGAGCGGCGCCTCCCCAGCTCGCTCAGCACTTGCTCAGACAAAGGCTTTTTAACAGATGGGAGCCCTGCTGCAAGGGGGCCAAGTTTTGTGCGGTGGAGAGTCCCTGTTTGTTTAGTCTGCTGCCCAGGAAGGTGGCTGCAGCGAGGCAGTCCGGCAGGGTCAGCTTCGCAGGGGGTGGCTGAAGGCAGGCAAGGCGCCGTGTCTCAGCCCCACTGGTTTCACGGGTGCGGGACTGGTCACAGGGTGTCAGGGGTTGGAAGGGACCTCCATAGACCGTCGAGTGATGATTTACGGAGGTCCCTTCCAACCCCTAACATCCTGGGATCCTGTGAACCCCCCTGTCAGAACAGGACCACAGAATTTAACACTTAAATGCCCATATCTAATTGGCATCGCAGGGTCACAGGATGTTAGGGGTTGGAAGGGACCTCCAGACAGTCGAGTGATGATTTATGGAGGTCCTTTCCAACCCCCTAACATCCTGGGATCCTGTGAACCCCTCTGTCAGAGCAGGACCACAGAATCTAACATTTATATGCCCACATCTAATTGGCATTGCAGTGTCACAGGATGTTAGGGGTTGGAAGAGATCTCTGGAGATCTTCAGGTCCAACTCCCCCGCCAGAGCAGGACCACAGGA
This sequence comes from Tricholaema leucomelas, assembly GCA_013400475.1. Classification (NCBI taxonomy): domain Eukaryota; kingdom Metazoa; phylum Chordata; class Aves; order Piciformes; family Lybiidae; genus Tricholaema lacrymosa; species Tricholaema leucomelas. The sequence continues at coordinate 71,788 of WAAF01005164.1, read as the reverse complement.
TCCAGCACAGGTCACAGAGGAACACATCCAGACAGGGCTGGAAAGGTTTCAGGGAAGGAGACTCCACAACCTCTCTGGGCAGCCTGTGCCAGGGCTCTGGGACCCTTACAGTCAAGAAGTTCTTCCTCATGTTGTGGTGAACTTCCTGTGCTGTAGTTTATATCCATTGCCCTTGTCCTATGCCAGGGCACAACTGAGAAGAGTTTGTCCCCTCCCTCTTGACCCCCAGTCCTCAGATATTGATAAACCTTGATTAGATCCCCTCTGAGTCCTCTCTTCACCAATCCAAAAAAGTCTTGTTAGACTGAGTTGTGAAGCCCTCAGAAAGGAGAGGGAAAAAACCCAAACACATAAAGACCTTTTTTCTCCTTTCCTTCTAAGGACAGATTTGCTCAGTCTGGACAATTACACCCTAGGAGTAAACCCTGCTAGTAAGGCTGCTCCAGGCCACCAGGACTGACTGGGCATGAAATGCTGCAGCCTGCAGTGTTCCAACTGTGCTCTTGCACACATCCATCCTTGCCCTTCCTTCCTACAGCTCTTCATGCTGTGGTTTTCCTGAATGGGCTTCTTCATCTCTTTGGACATTTCCTAGAGATCACTGAAATCTGACTCTGGCCTCTGGACTTTGACACTGGCTCAGCTCCTGACCCAAACCCTCTGCAGCTCTCCTCTGCAGTGACAGACACACTGCCATGCTCCTCAGTGACACCCAGCTACAAGGGCTGGTGGGGTTGATGCTCCCTCAGCCACATCACACAGGCACCAAACACTGTGTACAGGATCAGGACAGCCCAGTGAGTGGAATCATAGAATCCCAGAATGCTGCACTCAGCAGGGACATCCTCCACTGGAGCAGGTTGCCCACAGCCCTGTCCAGCCTCGCCTTGAAGATCTCCAGGGATGTGGCCCCAACTACCTCCCTGGGCAACCTGCGCCAGTGTCTCATCACCTCCCTCATGATGAACTTCTTCCTCACATCCACTCTGAATCTGCCCACTTCTAGTTTTGCTCCATTCCTCCCAGTTCTATCACTACCTGACACCCTAAAAAGTCCTTCCCCAGCTTTTCTGTAGCCCACTTCAGATACTGGGAGGCCACAATAAGGTCTCCTTAGAGCCTTTTCCTCTCCAAACTGAACAACCCCAACTCTGTCAGCCTGTCCCCACAGACAGCAATGAGCTCTGCCCTCAGCCTCCTCTTCTCCACATTTACCCCCGTCCCAGCTCCCTCAGCTGCTCCTCCCCAGCCCTCTTCTCCAGACCCTTCCCCACCTTCCTTGCCCTTCTCCACCTTCCTTGCCCTTCTCTGCACCTCTTTCAGCCCCTCAAAGTCCTTCTTGCAGTGAGGAACCCAGAACTGAACCCAGCACTCAAGCTGTGGCCTCCTCAGTGCTGAGTCCAGGGGCACAGTCCCTGCCCTGCTCCAGGCCAGGCTGCTGGTGCCCTTCTTGCCCACCTGGGCACCCCTTGGCTCACCTCCAGCTGCTGTCACCCAGCACCCCCAGGGCTTTCTCTGCTGGGCATTTTCCAGCCACTCTGCCCCAAGCCTGCAGCATTCCTGAGATGGTTGTGACCTAAGTTTAGGACCCAGCACTTGGTCTTGATGAACCTCAGCAGCCTGACCATGTCCCTCTGTAGGGCCTTCTTAGAATCAGAACCATAGAATGAGTCAGGCTTGGAAGGGACCACAAGGACCATCTAGTTCCAAACCCCCTGCCATGGGCAGGGGCACTCTACCCTAGATCAGGCTGCCCAGAGTCTTCTTAACTCCAATCAAATCAACTCTTGACCATTTTGCTGTCATGTGCAAACTTCCTGAGGATGCCCTTGAACCCTCTTCACCCAGATCATTGATAAAGGCATTGAAGAGGACTGCTTGCAGTGCTGAGCCCTGGGAACAGCATATGTGGACAGCTGCCACCTGCAGTTAACTCTATTCCCCACCCTTCTTTAGGCCTGGCCATCAACCAGTTTTTTACCCAGCAAAGTGCCCAGCCATAGAGGGCATAAGCAGGCAGGTTCTGCAGGAGGATGGGTGAGGGCAGAGTGTCCTTAGCAGAGACATCTCCTGTGCCTTTTTGAGATGGGAAGGATATGATCTGACAGAGCTGAGGCCTTGTCAGGAGGAGGCTCTGTGTTTGGGGGCACACATAGTGGTTTCCTTGCTGCTTCTATCTGCAATAGGCTGGAGATCTTGAAGAGTGAACCTTCCAGCACCACTCCTGCCATCACTGAGCACATTTGGAGACCCTGAAGAGTGAACCTTCCAGCACCACTCCTGCCATCACTGAGCACATTTGGAGACCCTGAAGAGTGAACCTTCCAGCACCACTCCTGCCATCACTGAGCACATTTGGAGACCTTGAAGAGTGAACCTTCCAGAACTGCTGCTGCCATCACTGAGCATATATGGAGACCTTGAAGAGTGAACCTCTTCTCCAAGCAGCACAGCCCCAGCTCCCTCAGTCTCTTCTCTAAGCAGCACAGCCCTAGCTCCCTCAATCTCTTCTCCAAGCAGCACAGCCCCAGCTCCCTCAGTCTCTTCTCCAAGCAGCACAGCCCCAGCTCCCTCAATCTCCTCTTCTCCAAGCAGCACAGCCCCAGCTCCCTCAATCTCCTCTTCTCCAAGCAGCACAGCCCCAGCTCCCTCACTCTCTTCTCTAAGCAGCACGGCCCCAGCTCCCTCAGTCTCTTCTCCAAGCAGCACAGCCCCAGCTCCCTCAATCTCCTCTTCTCCAAGCAGCACAGCCCCAGCTCCCTCAATCTCCTCTTCTCCAAGCAGCACAGCCCCAGCTCCCTCACTCTCTTCTCTAAGCAGCACGGCCCCAGCTCCCTCAGTCTCTTCTCCAAGCAGCACAGCCCCAGCTCCCTCAATCTCCTCTTCTCCAAGCAGCACAGCCCCAGCTCCCTCAATCTCCTCTTCTCCAAGCAGCACAGCCCCAGCTCCCTCACTCTCTTCTCTAAGCAGCACGGCCCCAGCTCCCTGATTCTCTTCTCCAAGCAGCACAGCCCCAGCTCCCTGAGTCTCTTCTCCAAGCAGCACAGCCCCAGCTCCCTCAATCTTTTCTCCAAGCAGCACAGCCCCAGCTCCCTCAATCTTTTCTCCAAGTAGCACAGCCCCAGCTCGCTCAGGCTCTCCTCCTAACAGAGCTGTTCCATTCCCTTCGTCATCTCTGTGGCTCCGCGCTGGCCTCTCTCAAGCAGTTCTATACCCCTCTTAAACCGAGGGGCCCAGCACCGACCACCTTGGTGGCTGTTGACCGAGCAGCCATTGCCTGCTGTGCTGCTGGCTGGCCTGTCCCCAGGCCCGACCTGCAATCTCCATTCCGAGCGCCGCCTAAATCTGTGTTTTGGGCCAGCGCGGCTGGCGCGGCGCAGGTTATTAATAGCTGCGGTGCCTCCGCCACTTGACACGGCGCTCCGGCTGTCATCCCGCTCCCTGCCTCCGATGAGTCTTGCAGTGCCGGAGTGCCAGGCCCGGGCCTGGCCCATCCGTCACTGTCACCCAGCACCCAGTGAAGAATGGCCCCGCGGCCAGGCTTCGGCTGCCGTTCGCGCGGCGCTCGCTTCCCTATCCGCCCTGGCACGCCAGCTGGGGCCAGGCAGCGCTGACCTGGGAAGAGCACCCGGCACCCCCTCCCCCCCTCCCTAGCTCAGTTAAAAAATGAAACAAACCCTGATGCCATCGTGTCACTAATTATGCATTTAATTCAGTTATAAGGAGCTAATGGCTCCCTGCGTGCCAGCTTTCGCCGCTAAAAGGCAATTCATCCCCCCGAACGCGGCAATCTAATTACACAAAATGCTTCGGCCTAAGCCTTTCAAAGAATAATCTTATTTGTAGACATTAACATCCCAGATGCTGCTGCTGTTTGTCCATTATGACAGTGTTTGTCCTGAATAATGTATAAATAGCTCTTTCTGGACAGTTGCATGTCACTAAATCAATACAATTTGCTGCCTTCTGTTACATTAAGTCAGCCTGGGCAAGCTGGAGAAAATTAACCTTTTGTTTCCCACTCAAGGAGGGTCTTTGAAATGAGAAGGTAAGAAAGGCTTGGAGGGCCTATGGGAATCAGGAGGTCTTCCCCTCTCTCTTTCTCTTTTCTTCTCTTTCTTTGAAAGCAAATCCAGAGGGTTGGGACTGTCCAGAGAGGTTGTGGATACCCCCACTCTGGAGGTGTTTCAGGCTGGCTTGGATGAGGCTTGAGCAATCTGGGCTGGTTGTGTCCCTGCCCATGGCAGGGGGTTGGATTAGATGTTCTCTGAGGTCTCTCCCAGCCTGAGCTGTTCTATGATTCTATTGATGTATGTTGAGAACCCTACCCATGGCAGGGGGTTGGATTAGATGTTCTCTGAGGTCTCTCCCAGCCTGAGCTGTTCTATGATTCTATTGATGTATGTTGAGAACCCTACCCATGGCAGAGGGTTGGATTAGATGTTCTCTAAGGTCTCTTCCAGCCTGAGCTATTCTATGATTCTATTGGTTTATGTTGAGAACCCTGCCCATGGCAGGGGGTTGGATTAGATCTTCTCTGAGGTCTCTTCCAGCCTAAGATGTTCTATGATTCCATTGATTTGAGAACCCTGCCCATGGCAGGGGGTTGGATTAGATCTTCTCTGAAGTCACTTCCAGCCTAAGATGTTCTATGATTCCATTGATTTGAGAACCCTGCCCATGGCAGGGGGTTGGATTAGATCTTCTCTGAAGTCTCTTCCAGCCTAAGATGTTCTATGATTCCATTGATTTGAGAACCCTGCCCATGGCAGGGGGTTGGATTAGATGTTCTCTGAGGTCTCTTCCAGCCTAAGATGTTCTATGATTCTATTGATGTATATTGAGAACCCTGCCCATGGCAGAGGGTTGGATTAGATGTTCTCTGAAGTCTCTTCCAGCCTGAACTGTTCTATGATTCTATTGATGTAGATTGAGAACCCTGCCCATGGCAGAGGGTTGGATTAGATGATCTCTGAGGTCTCTATCAGCCTGAAATATTCTATGATTCTATGGATTTATTTTGGGTAAAGAAACCCAATTCCAGGCAGTGAGGAAATCTCAAATTGTCTTCTGCTTCCTCCTTTGAACGCTTTTAAGTTTCATCCACCAAAGCAGCTTCCTCATGCTGGATCCTGCCTGCAGTGTTCTGTTGTCAAGGGAATGCTGCTGCTGAGATGTTCCTTAGCAGTCCTGGTGGTTCCCACTGCTATCGAGGAGGGAAACCTCCTGATAGAATCAATCAGGTTGGAAGAGACCTCCAAGATCATCCAGTCCAACCTAGCACCCAGCCCTATCCAGTCAACCAGACCATGGCTCTAAGTGCCTCATCCAGGCTTGGCTTCAACACCTCCAGGGATGGCGACTCCACCACCTCCCTGGGCAGCCCATTCCAATGCCAATCCCTCTCTGGCAATAACTTCCACCTAACAGCCAGCATAGACCTGCCCTGGCACAACTTGAGACGCTGTCCCCTTGTTCTGGTGCTGGTTGCCTGGCAGAAGAGACCAACCCCACCTGGCTACAGCCTCCCTTCAGGTAGCTGTAGACAGCAATGAGGTCTGCCCTGAGCCTCCTCTTCTGCAGGCTGCACACCCCCAGCTCCCTCAGCCTCTCCTCACAGGGCTGTGCTCCAGGCCCCTCACCAGCTTTGGCGCCCTCCTGTGGACACCTTCCAGTACCTCAACATCTCTCTTGAATTGAGGAGCCCAGAACTGGACACAGCACTCAAGGTGTGGCCTGAGCAGTTCTGAGCACAGGGGCAGAAGAACCTCCCTTGTCCTGCTGGCTACACTCTTCCTGATCCAGGCCAGGATGCCATTGGCTCTGCTGCCCACCTGGGCACACTGCTGCCTCATCTTCAGCTCCTCTCTACCAGTACCTCACACATGGTTTCCATGGATGTGGTCAGATTTACAGGGGCTGGAGGGGCATCCCATCATGAGAGCAGTGATTGACCTATGACGGCCCAGATTTCTTCTGGGAACACATGCTTGAGAGGCACACAAAGCTTATTAGCCCCACTACTGGCACCAACCTCTCACCCTAACCACCTGCTCTTGCTCTGACACTGTGCTGAAGCCAAGGGTCAGGAATGGTGTGTGACAATTATTGCATTTGCTTCTCAGACAGGGATCTGGAGGTGCTGGGTGACAGCAGCTGGAGATGAGCCACGGTGTGCTCAGGTGGGCAAGAAGGGCAGCAGCAGCCTGGCCTGCATCAGCACTGGTGTGGGCAGCAGGAGCAGGACAGGGATTGTCCTCCTGGACTCAGCACTGGGGAGGCCACAGCTTGAGTGCTGGGTTCAGTTTTGGGTTCCTCACTGCAAGAAGGACATTGAGGGGCTGGAGCAGGTACAGAGAAGGGCAAGGAAGGTGGGGAAGGGTCTGGAGAGGAGGGCTGGGGAGGAGAAGCTGAGGAAGCTGGGGGTGTTCAGTGTGGAGAAGAGGAGGCTGAGGGCAGAGCCCATTGCTCTCTGCAGCTCCCTGGGAGGAAGCTGCAGTCAGGTGGGGTTGGCTGTCAGGCCAGCACTTCCCACATGGATTTATAATCTCCAACGTGTCCACTGGAATATTTTTAGGGGGATGAATTGTTCAAATCTAAGAAGTTTCTGCCACTCTAATGGGCCACTAATGGAAGAAGCTTTTAAAGGGAGCTCTGCACTGTGCTAAGCCCAGGCTGTGACCTCACCTCCAGGTAGAGCACGTAGCAGAATCTATCTTACACCATGAAATTGAGATTGCAAATCCATTAGGATCGAGCCTGGCTCTGGGTGTGTTGTGTGCTGCTGAGGCAGCTCCCACAGAGCTCAATAAATAATAAATGGTAGCAACCTGACCTTGAGTACCAAATGGGAGCTGAGAGATTCTCCAGCCAGGAATCCAGGGTTGCTTTGCCCAAAAGCTTTCTCCTGGGGATCCAGGGGCAGCTGTGACAGAAAGGAAAGCTGGCACTGGCTGGGTCTCATTTGGAGTCACAGAATCCTTGCTGAGGGCTTCACAACTCAGTCTAACAAGACTTTTTTGGATTGGTGAAGAGAGGACTCAGAGGGGATCTAATCAAGGTTTATCAATATCTGAGGACTGGGGGTCAAGAGGGAGGGGACAAACTCTTCTCAGTTGTGCCCTGGCATAGGACAAGGGCAATGGATATAAACTACAGCACAGGAAGTCCACCACAACATGAGGAAGAACTTCTTGACTGTAAGGGTCCCAGAGCCCTGGCACAGGCTGCCCAGAGAGGTTGTGGAGTCTTCTTCCCTGAAACCTTTCCAGCCCTGTCTGGATGTGTTCCTCTGTGACCTGTGCTGGATCCTGTGGTCCTGCTCTGGCAGGTGGGTTGCATCTGAAGATCTCCAGAGGTCCCTTCCAACCTCTAACATCCTGTGACCCTGTGATGCCAATTAGATGTGGGTATTTAAGTGTTAGATTCTGTGGTCCTGCTCTGGCAGGGGAGTTCACAGGATCCCAGGATGTTAGGAGTTGGGAGAGAGCCTTTCCAGCCCTGTCTGGATGTGTTCCTCTGCGACCTGCCCTGGGTGACCCTGCTTTGGCAGAGAGGGCTTGGACTGGATGGTCTCTGCAGGTCCCTTCCAACCCCTACTGTTCTGTGATGATTCTATGCACAGGGCTTTGTCCCTTGGGATTTCCATCTCAGCTACACATACAGCAGAGTTGCCTTAGAGGTCTTCTGAGTGGCATTTCAAGGTGGCAAAGGGAAAGCAGCCTCTAGAAGGCCACCACCAGCATGGTTCCCTGGGCAACCTGGGCCTGCCCATGTGGGCTGGGGTGGTCAGGCAGAAGGCAGCTGAGCAGCAGGGCTGCAGCATCCCTCCATCACTGTCAATAAGGGGAACAGGGAAGGGGGGAGGGGGGTACCCTGCATCATTTCAGTCACCATTTCCATGATTACATAGATCATTGCCTTCCCATTGTTTCAGGGATAGATTTAATTAACTTCCAATTAATCACAGGGGGTGATATTTAAGGCTCAGCCCTGCACCGAGCGCCGTGTCACAGACCAAAGAATATATTTGGAAGGCTCCAGTAATCAAGAGGTCATGGAAGATAGATGTTCTTCACCAAAAGAGAGGGGGGGAAGATAAATCTGTGTGTCCACTCTGCTCTGGGCTAGCTGTTTCCAGGGTAATTGTTTCACAACCAAATGAGAACTTTCTGAAAGGTCCAACCATGCACGAAGCTCAAGGAGAGGCAGGAAGGGGAGGGGGGGGCAGGTAACAGGGTCATGCTATGGAGACTTCCTAGAGCTGTGATTCCCACCTACAGGCAGCAGGGATGTCTCCAGCTGCAGTGGTTGTGTGTTGCCTGCAGAAAAGAGGTTTGCTGTGAAGCTGCCTCTGTTTAGGGGAGACTTCAAAACACCAAAGCCAACTCAGTGCCTAAAGGAGAGTTTCATGGCACTAAGGGTGTGAGTGCACAGGGCAAACCCTGCCCTCACCTGCTGCCTTTCTGGGAGCAGGAGTCAGGGTCACAGCTTCTGCTGGGGGCCTTTTAGAGGAGATCCACAAGATTTCCAGTAGGAAAAAGAAAAATCCTTTTATCTTAAGCAGAAATATGTAATTGAAGGTTGGAGCAGCTCTGCCATGAGGACAGGCTGAGGGAGCTGGAGATGTTCAGCATGGAGAAGACTCCAAGGGGGCCTTTGAGCTGTCTTCCAGTACCTGAAGGGATCCTCCAGGAAGGCTGCAGAGGGACTTTTCCCAAGAGTGCCCACTGACAGGACAAGGGGAAATGGATTGAAATTGGAAGAGAATAAGTTTAGATTGGATCTGAGGAAGAAATTCTTCAGTATGGGGGTGGCCAGACTCAGGAATTGCTTGTTCAGAGAGGTTGTGGATGCCCCTGCCTGGAGATGTTCAAGGCCAGGTTGGATGAATTCTTGAGTAACCTAGGCTAGTTGAGAGGTGTCCCTGCCCATGGCAGGGGGCTGGGCTAGATGATCTCTGAGATCTCTTCCAGCCTAAGCTCTTCTATGACTCTGTGATCTTCCTGATACTTCTGGTGAGCATCCTTGGGGTGTCTGTGTCATAGAATCACAGCAACACAGAGCAGTGAGGGTGGGAAGGGACCTTTGGAGATCATCCAGTCCAACTCCCCTGCCAAGGCAGGGTGACCTAAAGAAGGTCACACAGCAACACCTCCAGGTGGATTTTGAATGTCTCCAGAGAAAGAGACTCCACCACCTCTGAAAAAATGCACTGGCAGGTGCACCACATCTTCTGCACATCAAACCAGGCTCTGTTTCTTTTCACTCCTCTGGCACAGTTCATGCCAGGCTTTCACCAAAGCCTCTACTGTGACACAAACAGCCACCAAGGCTGAGAGCCCTCCAAACTGCCCTGCTGTGCAAGCCTGGAGACATGCTCAGCAAGGCCAGCGCTTGCAGCACAGCAGCTCTGCCCTGGCAGCCAGCAAAGGTCACAACGTCCCACACAGACAACATGCTCCAAAACTCCTGCAAGCACTGTGCCAGTGCCTTCAAGTCTGCTTATTGTCTGGAGAAGGGATAACAGCACTGAAATGGGAGCACAGTGAGAATCCAGAGAAGCTGAAACCACCAGGAAGGAAGATCACAGAATCAACCAGGTGGGAAAAGACTCTCAAGATCATCCAGTCCAACCTGTCACCCAACACCTTCTAATTAACTAAACCATGCCACTAAGTGCCTCATCCGCTCTCCTCTTAAGCACCTCCAGGGATGGTGACTCCACCACCTTCATGGAGCTGACCTCTGTAGAGGTGACTCTATCACCTCCACAGAATCCCAGAAGCCACCCATTTGGAAGAGAATAGAATAGATAGAATCAACCAGGTTGGAAGAGACCTCCAAGATCATCCAGTCCAACCTAGCACCCAGCCCTATCCAGTCAACAAGACCATAGCCTCCCAGTTCATCCAACCCAACTCTTAGACCAATCCATACATGTGCCTCCAGGGATGATGAGTTTGCCACATCCCTAGGCAGCCTGTCCCAGGGCTTGACAAGCCTTGTAGTGAAGAAATCTTCCCTAATGTTCAAAACTTCTTCTGGCCTGGGCAGCTCCTTGCAACAACACCTTCCTCACCACCTCCAGAGACATGCCTCAGCTCTATCCACAGAACCATGGAATTGAGTTGGGTTAGGAAAGCCCTCTGAGATTATCCAGTCCAATTTGCCACCACTGTGATCCTCATCTTCACCAGGGGCACACGGCCAATGCACACAGATCTCCTCTTCACTGGGAGGAAGGTCTCTATATAGCAGAGGTGCAATGAAGGGTGGATAAATAAACACAGCTCTGCCTTCAGGAGAATATCTATAGACAGTGAGAGAGCAACCATGGAATGGTTTAAATTGGAAAAGCTCTCCAAGATCATCCAGCCCAACCTTCAGCTCAACACCACCATGGCCCCAAGTGCCATGGCTGCAGGCTTCCCAAACACCTCCAGGGATGGGGACTCCACCACCTCCCTGGGCAGCCTCTGCCAATCCCTGACCGCTCTGGCAGCAAAGGAATTTTTCCTCAGCTCCAACCTAAACCTTCCCTTGCACAATTCGAGGCCATTTCCTCTCCTCCTATCACCTGAGACTAGGGAGCAGAGCCCAACCCCCACCTCACTGCAGCCTCCTCTCAGAGAGCTGTAGAGAGCAACGAGGTCTGCCCTCAGCCTTCTCTTCCGATCAAGCAACATCAGCTGCTTTTCTGCTCTCCAGACCCTTCCCCAGCTTAGTTACCCTTCTCTGGACCGGCTCCAGCCCTACCTTTTAGAAAGAGCCACGGGAGAGGGAAGTGTTTCAAACCCTCCCAACAAGCAAAGCCTCTAAACCCACCTTTTGTCTGGGGCAAGTTCTGCATCTGCAGCGCAAAGGCAAACACAAAGGGGAGGAAAGAAGAGTGTCTGTCCTTGCTGAGGAACCTTCCCCTGAGGATGTCTGCCACGCTGGCAGCCCTGGTCAGCCTGCCACTGTAACAGTAAATCCAGCTCTGTGCATGTGTGTGCATGTGTGAGTGGGATGAGAGCCAGCAGGAAACCTCCTAACAAATGCAGAGTGCAGTCCTCCCCTTTCCCTTCCTCTGGCTAATCTCTGAGTGCAAAGTAATTATCTTTCTCATGACTTTAAATCTCTCTCCCTGGTCTATTCCTGCCTGTCCAACACGACTTTACAGCTCCTTCATCTGGCACACAGCTGGCATGCCTCACGCCGGATTCCTCTCCAGAGTGATTTAAAGTTGCCTTCCATCAGTGTAAAACTAATGAGCGAGAAACATCTTGACACATGACAACTGTGAGCAACACACTTGGTCAGCTGCCTGCCAGAGGGACACCCTCACTGAAGGCTTTCCAACTGTTCTCCTCCAAGCACTCGCGAGGCTCTGAGCCCAGGAGGCTTATTTATTGGTGTCTTCACTCACCCAGGTGTCTCTCCTCAGCTGGACACTCCATGCTTCTCATGCAGCTTCCCATCTGGAAGTGCTGCTTCTCTCCCTCTGTTCCTAGAGATGCAGAGGAAGGTTTGCAGAGTTTTACACCACACCAAATGCTCTCAGTGCTTACACAGAAAAAACCACCCAAAGCTTCTGCTGCAGCACCTAGCACCACCAGTTCTCAGCACAGGATCAGGGCTGGGTGCTGGGTTGGACTGGATGATCTTGGAAGGTCTCTTCCAACCTGGTTGATTCTATGATTCTATGATCACAGAATTAAGCAGGTTGGAAAAGACCCTCAAGATCATTGAGTCCAAACTAAGACTTTCTAATCCCCAGGGAGGTTGTGGATGCTTCCTCCCTGGAGGTGTTTAAGGCCAGGCTGGATGAGGCCTTGAGCAACCTGCTCTAGTGGGAGGTGTCCCTGCCTATGGCAGGGGGTTGGAGCTGGATGATCCTTGAGGTCCCTTCCAACCTAAACCATTCTATGATTCTAATTAACTAACCCCTGGCACTGAGTGCCTCATCCAGCCTCCTTTTAAACACCTCCAGGGATGGCAACTCCACCATCTCCCCAGGCAGCCCATTCCAATGCCAATCACTCTCTCTGACAACAACTTCCTCCTAACATCCAGCCTGAACCTGCCTTGGCACAGCTTGAGGCTGTGTCTTCTTCTGTCACTGGGTGCCTGACCAATTCCACCTGGATACAACCTCCTTTCAAGTAGTTGTAGACAGCAATGAGGTCTGCCCTGAGCCTCCTCTTCTGCAGGCTGCACACCCCCAGCTCCCTCAGCCTCTCCTCACAAGGCTGTGCTCCAGGCCCCTCACCAGCCTTGGTGCCCTTCTCTGGACACATTCAAGCATCTCAACACCTTTCTTAAATTGAGGGACCCAAAACTGGACACAGCACTCAAGGTGTGGCTTAACCAGTGCTGAGCACAGGAGAAGAATGACCTTCCTGGTCCTGCTGGCCACACTATTCCTGATACAGGGGAGGATGGCACTGGCCTTTGTGGCCACCTGGCACACTGCTGGCTCACGTTTGGTCGACTGTCGACCTTGCTGCAGCCGCAGTAGCACAGCCTGTGCTGCACTGAGCCCAGACTCACCTTAGCTGAACTGAAAGTCAAGTGAAGCTATTTCAGATGGAGCAGGCAGATGTGAGAGGAGCATTTTGACCCCAATCAATTTATCTTCTTTCCCTCCCTCCCTATCCCTCTTCCCCCTTCCCCACTGTGGAACAGAGAAGCCTGAGCAGGAATGAAGCTTTGGGCCAGCATCTTGCTTACACAAATAACCAGAGTGAGGCTCCAGCAGCCTCTTAAAAGAAAGGCTCCACCTTGAACCTAATTAATGTGACCTACATAACTGTTGCCTGTCAGGAGCTTCAAGCATCCAGCTCAGAGGGGAAAACCCATCTGCTTTATTTAAGCACCTGGAGGTGATTGAGAGGTTGTGTTAAAGAGCATGAGCACAGCCATGCTGACAGATTCTCACTGCTGACACCAGCACTCAGGTGTCTGCAGCTTGTTGCTTCAGGAGCCAAAGCTTCCAGAGTCAGTGTAGAAAGATGATGGCCAAAGCATACTCTGAACACTAAGTCATCTGCAGGGAGGGAAAACCTTCTCTTCTTGGGCTAGTCCCAGGAGCAAATATAAACTAGGCATAAGGTGCATTGAGAGCAACCCTGAAGGGAAAGACTTGGGGGTGTTGGGTGCTGAGCAGCTCCCCAGGAGCCAGCAGTGCCCTCATGCAGCCCAACAGGCAGCTGTGTGCTGGGCTGCAGCCAGAGGAGTGTGGGCAGCAGGGCAAGAGAGGGGATTGTGTCCCTTGGCTCGTCTCTGCTCAGACCTCACCTCCAAGCCTGCCTTCAGTTCTGGTGTTCCCAGCAGAAGGAGGACACAGAAGTGCTGGAGTGAGGCCAGAGGAAGCCACAAAGATGATTCAAGGTCTGGAGCAGCTCTTGCTGTGAGGACAGGCTGAGGCAGTTGGGGGTGTTCAACCTGGAAGAGAAGACTCCAGGGGGACCTTTGAGCTGTCTTCCAGTACCTGAAGGGATCCTCCAGGAAGGCTGCAGAGGGACTTTTTCCAAGAGTGTCCACTGACAGGACAAGGGCAAATGGATTTAAATTGGAGGAGAAGAGGTTTAGATTGGATCTGAGGAAGAAATTCTTTACTGTGAGGGTGGCAAGAGGCAGGAATGGATTGTCTGGAAGTGTTCAAGGCCAGGTTGGATGTGGCCTTGAGTAACTTGGGCTAGTTGAGAGGTGTCCCTGTACTGGCATCAGATCTGTGTGTCCAGAGAAGAGCCACGAGGCTGATCAGGGGGGCTGCAGCTCCTCTGCCATGAGAACAGGCTGAGAGAGTTGGGCTGTGCAGTCTGGAGAAGAGAAGGCTCTAAGAAGACCTTATTGTGGCCTTCCACTGTCTGAAGTGAGCTACAAGAAAGCTGTAAGGGACTTCTTAGGGTGTCAGGTAGTGACAGGGCTGGGGGGAATGGATCCAACCTAGAGGAGGGGAGATTTAGATTAGATGTTAGGAAGAAGTTCTTCAGCATGAGGGTGCTGAGACCCTGGCACAGGTTGCCCAGGGAGGTGGTGGAAGCCTCATCCCTGGAGGTGTATGAGGCCAGGCTGGATGTGGCTCTGAGCGTGAGGTGTCCTTGCCCATGGCAGAGGGCTTGGAACTGGCTGATCCTTGTGGTCCCTTCCAACCCTGACAATTCTGTGGTTCTATGATTCTAATTATCTGGGCCAAGCACCCTTAGCAAACAACAACAAGTGAAGAGGGCATCTGTCGACAGCGAGTCTTGATGGATTTCAGTCCTGCAACCTCTGTGCCTCTGCCTCTGGCTGCATCAGCTCATTTGGCCTAATTAACCTGAGTTTTCCTTGCTCAACAGAAATCATCCCCATGACAAAAAAAAAAGACAGAGCTTGCAGATTCTGAGGAAGGTCTTTTTCTGCTTTGAAATACGAATGAGAAGATGCTCCAGGCCACCTGCTGCTGGCCTTAGGAAGTTCCAGAGTGGATTTATAATGAATTAAAAAGGAATTTGGGAAGTGTGTGTACATATTTTTATATATATATATATATATATATCCATCTCAGAGTAGTGTCTGTGTGCACAGGTATGGTTTGTATCTGTATCTATACTTACAGGATCATAGAATCAGTCAGGGTTGGAAGGGACCACAAGGATCAGCCAGTTCCAACCCCCCTGCCATGCCCAGGGACACCCTACCCTAGAGCAGGCTGCCCACAGCCTCAGCCAGCCTGGCCTTAAACACCTCCAGCCATGGGGCCTCAACCACCTCCCTGGGCAGCCCATTCCAGCCTCTCACCATTCTCATGCTCAACANGAGAATCCCCTCCCTGTCCCTGCTGGCCACACTTCTCCTGCTGCAGCCCAGGCTCTGCTTGGCTTTCTGGGCTGCAAGTGCACACTGCTGGATGTGCTGGAAGCTGTCCAGAGAAGGGCCATGTGAGGATGTTCAGAGGGCTGGAGCTGCTCTGCTGTGAGGAGAGACTGAGGGAGTTGGGGCTGTTCAGTCTGGAGAGGGGAAGGCTCTAAAGTGATCTTACTGTGGCCTTGCAGTGTCTTAACCTGGTTGATTCTATGAGTCTGAAAGCAACCCTCAGGTGCTCCACTGCTGCAGGTGTGGATGATCTTGGAGGTCTCTTTTAACCTGGTTGATTTGATGAGTCAGTGAAAGCAACCCTCAGGTGCTGCACTGCTGCAGGTGTGGATGATCTTGGAGGTCTCTTTTAACCTGGTTGATTTGATGAGTCAGTGAAAGCAACCCTCAGGTGCTGCACTGCTGCAGGAGTGGATGATCTTGGAGGTCTCTTTTAACCTGGTTGATTCTATGAGTCTGAAAGCAACCCTCAGGTGCTGCACTGCTGCAGGAGTGGATGATCTTGGAGGTCTCTTTTAACCTGGTTGATTCTATGAGTCTGAAAGCAACCCTCAGGTGCTGCACTGCTGCAGGAGTGGGGCCCTTTAAGCTGGCAGTTTTTAACCTCCCCCCTCCCCTATACTTCTGTTAAATAAATAATCCCAGAAATTGGGCAAGCTGATTTTCTAGTCAGAGAACAAACTCATTTCTGAGCAGTTTTCCCCTAGCCCACCCCCGGGAATAGAGCATATTTAATAGAGCAGAGATCTCTGCAGGAGCCCAGATGTGAGATTTACATTCCCTTGAATGACAAAAGGCTTGCTACAGTTTTTTTTGTTGTTGTTGTTTGGTGCAGATCTTGGAGCTTTTAAAGCATTTGAGAATATAAGAACATGTTTAAAAAAATAGAAGAAGAATAAAAAGCAGCTTCCAGTGAAGCATGGTTAGGCCTTTAAAAGAGAAAGAATAAGAAAGGAAGGAAGAAAGAAAGAAAGAAAGGGAAAGGCAAACTTGCTGGGAAAAAAAATTAATTTCCAGTGGCTCTTTTCTATTCCCTCAGGTCTTTAAGAGGCTCAGATTGAAATGGATGAATATGCAAGTGCCACTTATTGATGGCCTCCCACCAGCACTGAGACCCCTGGAAATCATTGTGCAGGTAATTGTAGGAGAAGTGATATGCATAAAATTACTCCTGTGGTGCAATAGGGATCATAAATCAGTTCACCAGCAATCTATCCACAACCACTGCAGCACACCACCTTTAAAAGGGACTTATCTCCAGCTGTGGATGCCCAGAGGAAAGTGATTACTAACAAAGGAGTTGGAAGGGACCTCCAGAGAACATCCAGTCCAAACCCCCTGCCAGAGCAGGGTCACCCGAGGCAGGGCACACAGAAACACATCCAGATCCAACCTGAAAGAGTCCAGAGAAGGAGACTTCACAATCTCTCTGGGCAGCCTGCTCCAGGCCTCCAGCAGCCCTCACACCAAAGAACTTTCTCCTCATCACAGTATCCCAGTATCACCAAGGTTGGAAGAGACCTCACAGATCATCAAGTCCAACCCTTTACCACAGAGCTCAAGGCTAGACCACGGCACCAAGTGCCACGTCCAACCTTGCCTTGAACAGCCCCAGGGACGGCGACTCCACCACCTCCCTGGGCAGCCCATTCCAGTGTCCAATGACTCTCTCAGTGAAGAACTTTCTCCTCACCTCGAGCCTAAACTTCCCCCGGCGCAGCCTGAGGCTGTGTCCTCTCGTTCTGGCGCTGGCCACCTGAGAGAAGAGAGCAACCTCCCCCTGGCCACAACCAGGGCTCATGTTTAGGTGGAACTTCTTCTGTTTAAGGGGATGGGGGAAGTGCAGAAAGGGCAAACAAAGCTGGGGAAGGGTCTGGAGAAGAAGGCTGGGGAGGAGCAGCTGAGGGAGCTGGGGGTGTGCAGTGTGGAGAAGAGAAGGCTGAGGGCAGAGCTCATTGCTCTCTACAGCTCCCTGAGAGGAGGCTGTAGCCAGGTGAGAGTTGGGCTCTGCCTAGTCTCAGAAGGAAATGGCCTGAAGTTGTGCCAGGGGAGGGTTAGGTTGAAGATCAGGAAAAAAATGATTTGCTGCAAGAGTGGTCAAGGATTGGCACAGGCAGTCCAAGGAGGTGGTGGAGTCCCCATCTCTACAAGCGTTCCAGAAACCTGTGTCCATGGCACTCGGGGCCATGGTTTAGTGGCCATAGTGGGGTTGAGGTGGTGGCTGCACTCTATGGTCTTGGAGGGCTTTTCCAAGCCAAACAACCTGTGGTTCTGAGGAACAAGCCCCAGTCCAACTGCTTCATCCTCTGAGTAGACAAAATGAAAAGGTGACCAAGTCCTTCAGCAGCTCCTGAGCTGAGCCGAGGCAGGGATCTGCACCAGGCTGCTTCCAGAGGCCGCCAGGAGCAGGCAGTGAGCAGCTCCTGGCTGTATCCACATGCTCACAATAACAGGAGTGTGAAATCCATAGGTGGTGGGGGCTGATGTTGACTTTTCCATTTTCCAAGGGGAAGGTTTCTGGCTTGATGGGTCCCACAGCAGCTCCACGTTACAAGAAATAACAGCATTAGAATATCAAAGCGGCAAGCCCAGTGCTGAGGGGACTGCTGCAGAGGAGCTGGGCTGGAATCAGGGTGCTTCCAGGCTGGGTTTTTCTCCTCCTGGCTTCAAAGAGACTTGGGGGTGAAGTGAAAAATAAGGACAAGAGCTTTCCACCTCCTCTGCCCTGTTTGCAGAGCAGAGAGCTGATCTTTCTCCTCATCTTGCTGTCCCTCTCTGTCCCACTGAACACCCCTCGGTGTGCTGCGGTCCCCAAGGCACGGGGAGCTGAGCTCACAGCTTTACTCCAAGCCAATGACAGAATCTAAGTCACTTAGTTCCATGCTTTTAGACCTTCTTGTTCTTCTGCTCAAAAACCAAAAGCTGGTTGCTGCTTCTGGATCCTCAGGTGAAGGGATTTCAGCTCAGTAAATGTGATGGGGATGGCCACGTGGAGCAAGCGGAAAAGAATCCTGCCACCTGTCCATGGCTGTGCAGGGATTTCCTGCACCTCCCACGTCCAGCAGACAACTTTTGGGACCTTCAAGAATTGTCACACAATCACAGAATGGCTTGAATTGGAAGGGGCATTAAAGATCATCCAGCTTCAACCTCCTGCTATAGGCAGGGACACCTTTTGCCAGACCTTAGAGCAGCCTTCCAGTGGCTGAAGGGGCTAGAAGAGAGCTGGGGAGGGACTGAAGTGACAGGACAAGGGGCAATGGTGTCACCAGAGCAGGAGAGATTTAGAGTGGACATCAGGAAGACATTCTTTACTGTGAGGGTGGTGAGACACTGGAATGGGTTGCTGAGGGAAGTTGTGGATGCCTCATTCCTGGAAGTGTTCAGGACCAGGCTGGATGAGCCCTTGAGCAACTTGGGCTAGTGAGAGGTGTCCCAGCCCATGGCAGGCGGCTGGAACTGGATAGCCTTTAAGGAAATGGTTCCAAGCTGCACCAGGAGAGGTTCAGGCTGGATATGAGGAAATACTTCTGCACTGGAAGGGTTCTCATCCACTGGAACAGGCTGGCCAGGGCAGTGCTGGAGTCACTATCCCTGTGGGTGCCCCAGCAGCCTGTGGAGCTGGTGCTCAGGGACATGGTTTGGTGTTGACCCTTCGGTGATGGGTCAAGAGTTGGACTGGAGGAGCTTCCTACCAAATACATTGTGTCATTCTGTCCCTTCCAGTTCACAACACTCCATGTTCACAGGTCACAGGATGTCAGGGGTTAGAAGGGACCTCTGGAGATCTTCAGGTCCAACTCCCCTGCCAGAGCAGGACCAGAGAATCTAGCCTGGAGAGGAGAAGACTGAGAGAGGACACAATCAATTTCTATCAATATCTGAGGGCTGGAGGTCAGGAAGGAAGGGACAGGGACAGCCTCTGCTCACTTGTGCCCTGGCATAGGACAAGGGATGGAAACTGCAGCACAGAAAGTTATACCTCAACATGAGGAAGAACTTCTTGACTGGAAGGGTCCCAGAGCCCTGCCCAGAGAGGTTGTGGAGTCTCTTTCTCTGGAGCCTTTCCAGCCCTGTCTGGATGTGTTCCTGTGTGACCTGTGCTGGATTCTCTGGTCCTGCTCTGGCTGGGAGGGTTGGAGCTGAAGATCTCCAGAAGTCCCTTACAACCTCTAACGTTCTGTGATCCTGGGATCATAAAGAACCACACAAAGATCTTCCAGGGTAAACAAAAGCAAGGTTGGAGGTTTGTTACTTGAGCATTTGCATGGTGCTACCGGGCAGCCCTGTGGAACGTTCCCTTTGCAAAGAAGCAGTGGGAAGGAAGTGGCTGTTTACCCAGTTCCTGGGAAAATAGCTCAATGCTGCCTGCTATTTATTCAGCTGAATTATTAGAGCAGCATTTTGCTCCTGTACTTAAAAGTTGTGTCAGCATTTCCCCTGCTGAAGCTTAGCACTTAAGAAAATCAACCTTCCCCCACCCTGCCCCCCCCCCCCCCCCC